>APFE030632978.1:0-17262 GCA_000404065.3 Pinus taeda | reverse complement strand
AAAGTTATGACAATTTTCCCCAGGTCACCTGTTTGGAATGTAATTCAGGAGTCTACAAAAATACCAACTTCCTCAGATCATATCTCCGTAAATATAGCGTGAAAATCTATGAAATTTAGACCCAAGGTTTAGTGTGATTTCATCTCAAATGGGTTTTTTTTTTCTTCTGAAACATCGCAGAAAAAAAGTTATAGCAAAAATTCCACGATGACCTATTTGGAGCAGTGAAACCCTAGAATCCAAAGCTTTGATACCAAATGTTACGAAACTAGCTCACAAAAATATAGAAAAGATAGATGAACACCTTAGAAATAAGCCTCTTCAAGGGGGCAACCTCCTTTACATTACATAAATGAACAATTATTGGATGATACAAATGAAAATACATCCTTTCTATATAGGAGTCTAAGGGGTCATAATATAATCAGAGCCAACATAACAATAATAATGTAAGGGCATAATAATAACAATAGTGGGTTTCTATGGGGCACAATAGTAATAATATGGGCACTATATGGGTACATAAATATAATAAGGGGGTTGTACTAATAAAATTAAGGGGTTACACTAGTAGTATAGGGGCCTAACACTAGAGATGTTATATGTCCTCATACACTTCTTCTTTGTCTTTTGCTTGTGCCTCTTGTTTGTCATCTCCCTATTTCACTGTTTTCTTCTTTTTGGCATAGATTTTCATTCTAGAATTCCTCATTAGAATTTTGTACTTTAAAATGATTATCTCTCTCTGCATAATTCTTTTCTCTTTCTTCAACGTCTTGTTTTTCTTATACCATGAGCTTCAATGTAGGATTAAATTGTCACTCTTGGAAATATGTATCTCACTCTGTGTCTTCAGGGCTTGATTTTCATTTTTAAGATACTGATTCAGTGTTTCTAGTTCAAAGATTTCTTTCTTCAAGATGTTTGAGGCCAATTTTTGCTTCACCTGGTTGGTTCCTTCTCCATGGCTCTGTATTGTTTCCTCGGTTGTTGTCGCCTTCTTTTCCAATGAATGTATGTAGTCATATATTTCCTACTGTGCGGGGTCCATTCTCGGATTATGTATAGGGCTTTCTAGAGGTGAGTTGTAAGGTTGTGGTGATGATCTTGGTGACCCTTTTGGGCAATTCCAGGGCTTTCAATTGAATCATCCTCTATTGGATAAATATATGTTGGAGTGTTCTATGTTGGTTCAATCTCTGTTGGAGTGTTCTCTATTGGCTCTTTTTCAGTTGGATCCTTTTCATTTGGCTCATTTTCCTCAAGGTTAATGTATTATGTAGTCTTTGAGGTTGTTTGTGGAATGGTGCTCAACCTTGGCGTTTGTGTTTTTTTCACTTTCCTCCTCTTATTCTCTTATTTTTCTTTTAGAGGAGAGGTTTTAGTTTCTGATAATTCTTCTTAACCTAGGCTAGCTTTCTTTCTTCTAGGGTTTCCCCTTTTCATTCTCTGCAAAACTTTTACTATAGGCGGCTCTTCTTTTGTTACCTCTGTCTGAGTTTGAGGTGATTTTTCCGTTATCATTTCTATGGTTCTCTTTCTCCCTCTGAGGGCCCTGCTGCCTCTTGGTTTTTCTAGGGATTTTTCCTCAAAATGGTTCCTTATTAGGAGACTCTCCCAGTCATCCCCTATACTTCGGAGATGAAATTTGACCAATATTTTTACTAGACCATAATGATACATGGTGTTTTTTATGCATTGAATTTTCTCCTGAACATTTGTAGCCATTTTCTTGAGGATATTAAAGAGGAAATAAGGGAGGTTCATCTGATGACTCTCGAGGAAGTGCATCAAAATTCTAACATGATAAAAATACATTTACCTGAACCTACCCTCACAAGTGATAAACTTTTAAAGCACAAGTAATAAGTTTCTCCATTTGTTCTTAAGAGCAGAGCTTGGAATACCTATTTTGTAGACCATGTTGTCCATGCTCAGATTCTTAAGAAAAACCTTCCAGTCCTCTTTGTCAATCCCTATGTTTTTAAAAAAATTGTCTCCATGTCTTGGAAACTTGATGGCCTCAGAGATCATAGACTCCATTACTATGAGTTTTATGTCCCCTATTTCAGCCTCCATTCCATCAAATGAGCACTCAAATGTCTTGGTTACCTCTTTGTAGAAGCCATTAAATTTCTCAATGAACTTCAACCATTTTCTTCTTTGCAACCACTCCCTAGTTTGTGGGTACCCCTCTAGGAATTGCTTCCTTCCTGGCTCAATTTGAACAACTACCCCCATGTCGAAGGATGATTTGCCTTGAATATGCTACCTTCATAGGAAAATGGGACTGGTAGGGTTTGCTAGTTGGAAAAAAGATGAATGACTGTGAAAGAACAGAGGAGTGTAAGAATAGGGAAGAATGGATGGATTATCAAAAGGATTATGGGAATGAATTCGACCATTAGGTACATTCAAACTTATGATTTGGTAATTAATTTGGCAGATCTGGCACAAGGTCGTGAAATGACTTTTAGAGTCGTGGCATATGATATTTCATTAGGAGACCCTTACCCTTAGGTTATAATGATTGCACTTTAGTACTATATTCTCATACATGCTATATAACCTTCCCTATTGTTAAATTAAAGTAGAACATACCTTTTAATTTTCTATTGCTAACCTTATTTGGTGTCCTTTAATATCCTGCAGGTGCCTTGTTGTCAACTATCCTTTAATCCAGATCACTAAATATTCTTGCAAACTTCAAATTTTTTAGGCTGCAGAAATTTGCTTAGCTTCGGAAACTTGTCCAAGCTGCAGAAATATATTCAAGTTGCGGAAAGTTGTCCAAGCTATGGAAATTTGTTGTTTCTACAGCTTAAGAGAAAGAAAGCTTTAATATATGAACTTTCTTGTTTTTTTCTTTTGAAAAGAAAATTTGAACTGCCAATAAGTTGGTTTTCACTTTAAATTTTCTATATAAACATGCCAACAACATGTTGGTTTTCATGTGTATACAAAATTTATTATTTTTTTTTCATATTACTATATGTATATGTATATGTGTGTGTGTGTATATATATATATTATATATAGATATAGATATAGATTAGATACAGATACAGATACGATCAGATACAGATACATATACAGATACAGATATATTACATATACAATATACATAACATATACATATTTTACATATTCATGCTTATATAGAATATAATATTTATTGTTTTTTATTAATTTTTTTCCCTCTTTTTTTTAGAGAATAAACTGAATGAAAATTTATAAGGTGGAAAAGAAGAATAATTCTTCTTGACCATCTTCAGTTCTAAATTATATTGAAATATTTTAACAAATTCCTGTCTTTTTAATGGTTTCCTGTAAAGCTTGAGTCGATGTCCATTTACTAATATAGGAGTTATTTCTTCGTCAATAGTCCTAATTGTAACTACGCCATTGTCAAAGACATTCTCAACCTCATAAGGTCCAAGCCAATGGGTTTGGAATTTCCCTTGAAATTTTTTGAATTTTGAATCAAAGAGCAATTTGTCCAATCTCCCGAATGAAACTTCCTTTCTTTAATGTACTTATCATGCCATCTTGACCTCTATTGTTGCACTAAGTTGGTCCTCTAGAAGGCCTCTTATCTGATTCATTGATTTCATTTAATTGTATCATCCCTTTTTTCTAGGCTTCTGACAAGTCAAGATCTAACTGGACTACTGTCTTATAGGTCTGGATCTGGAACTCTATTGGAAGTAAGACGCTTCCCATAAACAAGTTCATAAGGAGTATGTCCTGTAGTATTCCTCCATGCAGTCCTATAGGCCCATAAGGCTTCTGGAAGCTTTTCCACACAGTTTTTCCTGTGTAGATGTACAGTCTTTGTAAGGGTAGTATCGATTACCTTATTTGTGGACTCAACTTTTCCATTAGCTTGTGGATGGTATGGAATTAACTTTTGATGTTTTATCTTGTATTGGTCAACAAGCTTCTACACTAGTCTGGATTTGAGTTGTGTCCCTTGATCTGTTAATATTTCTCTTGGAACACCAAAACGAGTAAAAATATCCTCAAAAAGAAATGAACTACAGTATTTTCAGTAGCAAAAGGAAGTTATTTAGCTTCTACCCATTTAGTGACATAATCAGTACATACCAGAATATACTTATTTTTCTTTGAAGATGGGTTGATTGGTCCAACAAAATCTAGTACCCATTTTTTAAGATGGTTCAATAAGTACCTGTGGTTGCAGTGGCATCTCATTTGAAAGAGTAGGTTTTCCCATTCTCTGACAACTGTCACATCTCTTAACATATTCCTTGGTGTCCTTGAAAATGGAAGGCTAATAATATCCTAAAAGTAGGATTTTGTATGCATTCCTCTTTCAGAAAAATGTCCTCCACATGGCTCATCGTGACAAGATTTTAGTATCTATGGTATTTCATCCTCCCGAACACATCTTCTGATGATGAGTTCTAGTCCTGTCTTATATAATTCCTCATTTATCCATGAGTAGGATGTGTTATTGTGGACTATTCTTCTTTTTCTCTAGGAGATAAATGAAATGACATTTTTCTTGTGGCCAAATAGTTAGCAATATCTTCATACCAAGGTGACTTAGTAGATACTAAAAAGAGATATTGATCAAGAAATTTATCTTCTACAGGTTGATCATTGTTTTCATTTTGTATTCTAGATAGAAAATTGGCAATTGTGTTTTGTTTTCCTAGTCTATCTAGAATGGTTATGTTGAATTCTTGTAAAAGAAGGAGCCATGTAGTTATTATTCCATTAGTGAATGGTTTATTCATTAGGTATCTAATGGCAGAATGGTTTGTGTGGACAAAGGTTTCATAGCCAGTTATATAATGTCTGAATTTATTAATGGCATGAATTACAGCTAAGAAATTCTTTTTGGTTACAGTATAATTTTATCCTATAGTGGTTAAATTTTTACTAGTATAATAAATAGCATAATGAGTGAGATCTTTCTGTCCTAAAACAACTCCTAAGACTGAATCTGAAGCATATGTTGAGATATGAAAATGCAATTTCCAGTTAGGTCCTTTTAAGATGGGTGCTTCAGAAATTCTCTTTTTCAATGTTTCAAAGGCAACTTGACATTCAAAATCCCAACAAATTCATAGTCTTTGGTGAGTAATTTAAATAGTGGTGATGCAATTTTTGTGAATTTTTCTATAAATCTTCTATAGTATCCGATAAAACTGAGAAAAATTCTAACATCCTTTTGAAAACTTGGCACTGATAACCTGGAAATGACTTCCACCATAGATGAGTCTACTTTAATTCCATCTCCAGAAATATGGTGACCTAAAAAAATTCCCTCATTAAACATCATGAAACATTTTTCATGGCTTAATGAGAGGTTTGTTTCTTGACATATTATTAAGAATTTCTCGAGGTTTTCTAGTGCTTCATTGAAAGAATCCCCATAGACTGTGAAATCATCCATGTACACTTCCACACAATCATGGATAAGGTCAAAGAAAATGCCAAGGACTGCCCTTTGGAATGTTACTGGAGCATTACATAACCCAAAGGGAAGTACCCTATAAGCATAAGTTCCCCATGGACAAGTGAATGTGGTTTTATCATAATCTTTAGGGGCCACCTGAATCTAGTTGTATCCACTGAACACATCCAAGAAGGAAAAATATTTTTTCCAGTTAAATTATCTAAGACCTGGTCTATGACAGGAAAAAGAAAGCGGCCTTTTAATGTTTCTTTATTCAACTCCCGGCAATCGATGCATACTCTCCATTTTCCATTCTTTTTAGGGATGATTAATAGGGGTGAAACCCACTGGCTGCCAGATATTGGATATATGAAATTTACATTTAATAATTTCTGCAACTCTTCCTTAACAATTTCCTTTAGATTTTTGTTCATTCTTCACTGAGGTTGTCTAACTAGTCTTCCATTTTGTTCAATGTAGATATGATCTATGCAAGATTTAGGATCAATCCCTCCCATGTCAGTGTATTCCCATGCAAAAGCAAAAGAATGTTTCCATAAAATTTCTATCAATTGTTTATTTTGCATGTCTTCAAAATTTTCATTGACATTTAAGGTTTTTCCTCGAAAGATTTCTATCGAGGAATTCCCAAATTTTTCCATGGACAATAATGATACTTGTTTAGAGGAGATATATTCATTTCGACTATGCTCATAATGTGAGGAAGATTCATTATTTTCTAATAAATACAAAATTTTGTCTTCCTCTTTTACTCGTTCAATGACAAAAATAGGCTGTATATATTCTCCATCTTCTATCCATTCTCAGTTTATGTATCTATTGTTGTTCTTGCAGGGGGGTATAATGTAAATTTCTTTTTAGAATTTCCATCTAAGATAAACATATCACCTGACCTACAACTGATAAAATCGTCTGATGTAGCCAACCAAGGCCTTCATAGAATTAATGGATGTCCTCCTACATTGTTCTTGGGTGTTAAGATAATGAAATCAACATGATATTTCCAAGAATCTAAAGATACACAAACATCTTCTAACACACCATATGGTTTAATAATAGATGTATCTGATAATTACAATAAGGTTGGTGTGTATTGAAGGTTAGGAAGCCTAAGTGTGTCCATAACTTGTTTGCTCCTTATGTTTATGGATGCTCCTAGGTCAATCAATATGATTGGTATTTCAGTTCCATTGATGTGAATTTTTACAATGGGGCTTCCTGGGTCTAAATATTTTTGAATTGTTGTCTTCCCCATCATAATGTTTACAATTTTTCTGACTAACTAAATTCTTTTTATATCTTTTCTTCTTCTCTGTGATCGTTGTGTACTTAATTCCTTTATTGTTTTTGCAAAAACTGGTATTTCTTTTATGGCTTGCAATAAAGGAATCTTAATAAAAACATTTCTCAATTCATCCATCATATTGTAATTAGGAAAGATAATTTGTTTCTCTACTCCTTCATTGATTTTCAACATTTTTGGGAAAGGTGGTTTAACTGATATTGAAGGTTGTTCAACCTTTGGCGTGCAGTAAGGGGAGCTTCCTTCTTGTCATCAAAATTTGAATTTCCAACTTCTTGTTTTTGTCTGATTCTCTTCTTATTTCTTTCAAGTTCAACGTCCACAATTTCTACATCTTTAGCGACTGATGCAGCTTCTTCTTCATCATCTTCCTGATATAAATCTTCTAAATCCCTTTCATATTTTGACCTTTTCAATCTTCTTTTATGATGTGTTGTATTTCATCTTCCTCATCATCTTCATCATATCAAGCATCCATCATCTGCTTCGTAGGCACCCTTAAACTACATCGATGAGATGTTCCATCTCCCTCCTCATCTTCCTCATACTCACCAACTAGAGCATGTTTCATGGTGTTCCTTGAGATTTTACGTTGTGATTCTTTCTCACAATCATCATCCTCATCATGTTCACCATCCAATATGTGTTTCTTAGGTATCCTTGTGCTTTTGTGAACAAGTTGGCCAACTACAAAATTATTGGTCTTTGTTGCCTGCTTTCCAGCAGTAATTTCCTTTGCATGATGTGTATCCACCTTTGCAATAGATGCATTGGTATAAAACTAAAGTTCCTTCTTAAGTGATTCTTGCATTTCCACCCTTACAGGGAAGTCATCTTCATCATCACAACTTTCCTACACATTGGATATGGAGTCAACCGATGTCCTTGAGTGCAGTAATATGGCATACCTAATATGCAATCTTTCATATAACCATTGACAGATCCTGACCACCAACATTTATTTAGAAAAATTTAAAATGTAAACCACTACCTTCATTAACTTTAATGGTATGAACATATTCTACCATGGGTGTCAATACCTTAAGATTACAAAAATATGCCCAATCAGGTAACTCAGCCCCATTACAAGATTAAACATGGAAATTCCTTGCATGCACATGTTAAATAAAAAGGAAAAAATATTGATGGCAACAGAATGGGATATATAGGAACTACATAACAAAATGGTAAAGTAAATATGTTTCCTTCAACTGATGAAAATATAACCAGAAAAAAATCCATCTTAAACTTATATCTATCGAGGAGAGGGTCAAATTTCTTGATGTGTACATTTATTTTATCATTTAATCTGAAGAACTTAATTCATGACATGGAATTAAATGATTAAAAAAGCTACAACTAATGAAATGTAATCCCTCTCAGTGCTTGATAAATTTGGGTTTAAGATCAATCTACATTGGTTTAATATTTTTTTGGATGTTGTCACATATCTATGTACTTGAAAACATCTATGTCATACTGGGTTGCAAAGCACCTCACTACTCTCACTACATAAACGAAAATACTAGCATATGATACTTCAGATCCTGGTAGATGTATGAAAGATTGTTAAGGTAAATTCACCAGCAGAGTTAATGTTAGTAGGGATTTTTATATTATCAAGGCACCTATGCATGTACGAGTGACATAAAAGAGAAATTAACGTGAATTGACCATAGTTTTGTTCAATGGGATTGAAAAATATCATAAATCCTAGGTGATTTGGTGGTAGTTGAGATGGTATTAAACAATAAAAGAATAATTAAAAGATGATATAAATTTGTTTGTACATCAGATGCCAAACTTACCTAAAGAATAAGTCTTTGACACCGTCTCCCACCTTCAGCTGGTTGCAGAGGCTTCCTAGATGGAGATGAGGGTTCCAAACCCTTCTGTTTGGTTCCTCTTGGATTTCCAGTGGAACTTCCATAAATAGAATGAGTAACTCCACCTACCTTAAGCTTCACCTTTGTCAACTGACCCTCTTGAGAAGGCAGATCATCTTGCCCTAGCACTAATTTATCTAAAGACTTCATATCATAATCCCTATTATGAGATGTCCTTCCATCAACTGGTGTTTTGACTTGTCACCCAGTCTGACCTTCGCTAGATGATTTTGATTGTCTGTCATGATGACTATCCATGGTCCGCCCTCCTTGCCTCCTACCTCCATTTGTCATTCTACTATGCCCAGATTCTGTTCCTCCTTTTAGTTGGCTCAGATTGTGGGAATCTGAGGATCTTCTCTCCTACACTTTGTGCCCATTAGAATTATGCTAGTCCCTCTAAGACCCACCTGCACCCAATCCCCCAACCAGACTTTTGTGAACATGACTAGGGCCTTGGACGCCTTCACTACTTGTCACATTGCCCTACACATCTGGATCCCCATTCCTATCCTGGTCCCTTTCACGATCTGATCCAATCTGCCATGACTACAATTCCTCTCATATGAATCCTTCTTATCCATCCCAACATCACGAAACCACTTCAAGAGATCTAAATCATCGCAGTGTCACTTCCGCTTGAATGTTTCACCAAATATGCCCCTTTCCTTCTCGGCCTTCTCCCTAGTCGAATACTCCTTGGAATCCCTCTCATAATGAAACCCATCATGTGAATTTTCTCCCTAAAATAATTCTCAGGCCTCTTACTCTGCTCATACTCTTGAGGCTTCGAACCCCCTCTATCATACTTCCTGTCATGATTCCTATTATTATTTGGGCTCCTGCTAGAATGCTTTCCATTATGGTTTGTCGGAATATCACCTCATGTGTCCTCTAATAATGGCAAACATTATTGTTGTGATTCTTATCAATCTACCCCTGTTTTATAGCCCTCGCTGGACATGGATGATGGTGTTAAGGGCGATGGTAGTTTGGAGTCACACAAGAAAATAAAGCTTCATTCCGGATATAGGTTGGTATTCTTATTTTCCCACTCATGAAGCATTGCATTCTCAAGATTAACATAATCTTAAATTTTAATTTTAAGAATATTCTAGGATTTATTATGAAAATCCATATAAATAAAGTAATGAGTAGCCATTCATTCCTTCACGACATGAACCACCACATTCTGAAGATTAACCAAATTTTAAATTTAAATTTTAAGAATATTCTAAGATTTTATTTTAAAAAAATGAATAATTTATTAAAATATATTTTAATGGTATTCATAAGATTATTGTCACACATCATGGTCTAAGTGAGTAGCCATTTGGTCCTTCACAAGCATGAACCACTCCATAAGATTAGCATATCTAAAGTTTAAAAAAGTAAATTAAATTGTTAAAATATATTTCAATTGTATTCATATTATTATTATTATTCCATATTATGGTATAGATAATCATATAAATTAAATCGTTAATAAATGTAGATAATCATTAAAATATTTATGGGCAATTTGTATTATTATTATTATCTAAACTAAATGGTTGATAAATGTAGATAATCAACAAAATATTTATGGAAATTTATATTATTATTATTATTATTACGTAATACGGTGTATGAGACTAAGTTGTTTGTGGGACAAAGGAAGGGACACCAAACTAGTTTATGAGACTCCATTGTTTATGGGACAAGGAACCCACACCAAATTGTGTATGAAAGCACATCATTTGTGGGACGTGGGACCCATACAATAGTGGTGTATAAGGCCCCCTTGTTTTTGGGAGAAGGGACCCACCTTAGCCCCACTAAGTCTACAAAGTCTACCACCCTCTCATTTTGAACCTAAGACCTTTTAGGAGGAAATACATGCTCTTAAGCACTAGGCCCACTGAGGCTATAATTTGGAGAACTTTTCATATCAAGATAAAAAGTGGAAGTTGTTAAAAAAAAATTGTTGTTACAATCTTATGCACAACATTTTTTTTTTTACTGCTACCTAAATCTATGCAAAGAAATATGGTGGGATGTAATTCCTCTTAAGTATGTTTAATTACCAAAAAATGAAAAATGCATTAAATCTTTACTTTTTAAGTCTACTAAATTTATGCAAAAAAAAATGTGAACAGTTTAACCAAGTTAAAGTATATGTGGGTGGATTATAACCCAATTAATGCTAGTATTTGGGTAGTTTCCTCCACACCTATTTAGAAAAAGAAAATTGGAAGGAAAAAAATTTAATTTAATTTTAAATTTAATTTACACAAATACATGCCTCTTAGTCACTCTAATATCACTATAAAAAGACACTTAACTTCTCATTTATTCACTCACTCACCACTCACATTTTCTCCTCTTACTTAGGTGGGTAGTAATCTCAAAAAGAGGCCCAAGTTACTAAGGATTGGAATTTCTCAAACGCTCAGCGCAAGTTACTAACGAGTGGAATTTTTGAAACACTCATTGGAGCGTAATTACTTAATGATATTTTAGAGAGTGTTAAACTAATTTCAACAGAAAATTAGCACTATAAAATTAACATGGTATAAGAGATTTAGTGAAGGAATGCCATTAATATTATCCCTTGAAGAAACCTATTATGAAATTTGATTTGTAGCCAAATCTTTGACCACATTTCTCCCTCTATGAAGCCTAAAGATAAATTGGAAGGTGCAGCAAATTTTAGGGCTTGTAGGAACTCAACGAATCTCATTCTTGAAGAGAATGATGTCATGGAATATTTAGGAGACCATATTATTGAGCCAAGCACAAGAAGATGTAAAATAAGTTCAACATGATTCCTATTGAATTCACCAAAGATAATTTGATTCCATTTTCTACTTAGCTGAAGACCTCAAAGAAAATATATGATGCCCTAGTAGGCCTATATACAATAAAAAATTTGTGAGAAGATGAAGCTGAGCAATAAACTTCGTGATATTTATATATTTATATGAGATAATGCGACTTCCTAACTCATAAGGATCTCTTAGTTTAGAGATCAACTCAAGGCCATTGGAGAAAATATTGATGAATTAAAACTTGTGACTATAACCATTAATGGGTTTCTAGATTCATGGTATTCATTTGTTCAAACATTTATTTGAAAAGAAAAATCCAAAAGTTTGATCACATATAGGCTTCTTCTACCCAAGAGGAGTATAGGCTATTAGCAAAGGGGAAGATTGAGAGACCTTAAGATACCAAGTCCCAACCATTAGCAACTCATATAAAGAATGGTAAACAAAGAAACAAATTTGAAAATTTTCATAAAAGGAATACATGTATAAGACTTACTCTTACTTAGAGTTAGAAGAAGAGGGATATGTCAAAGATTCAATGTTTCCGTTGTCAAAATATTAGGTCACTATAAAAACTAGTGTCCTAAAGGGAAGAATGATAGGAAGAGAAAGGGAAATCAACATGCTTCATTAACATACAATGATGATGATAACTGTCCACATGACAAAAGCTCCATTGATCAAAGTACAAATGCTATACATTAGTTCTTCTATTTTTCCCTTATAGGCATTGTTGTAGATCACGGTATCATTTTGGTTAGTGGATAGTGGTGCCTCAAGACATATGATAGGTGACCATGACATCCTCACATAATTGTTAGAGAGGAAGTCACCTTTCAAGTTAGATTCAAGAGAAAATATTCATATATATGGTGTGTTGTATGTATGAGGATTGAAAAGGAACATGCTCTCTACTTCATCCTTGGAAGAAAAAGGGTATAGAGTTGCATTTGTTAATGGAAAATTCCTTTTATGGAATAAGGGCTCAAGAATATATTTTTTGAAGGTGGTCCGTCTTTGAGAGGGATGCATGTAGAAAATCTTGGGACAATCAACCTAAGCATTAGTACATGATAACACTAGTATATATCAGTTATGTCATCAAATATGTTCTCACATACACTAGAAAGCTATTCTAGCATTGAGGATAATGGTTACAAGTCTTCAAGAGCTCCAAGTAAAGCGTGAAGTAGTTTTCAAGGGTTGCGCACATGGGAAGAAGGTCAAAGGATATTTTCGAAGCATTGATAGTAGCTGCATGGGGTTCCTAGATCTAAGACTTTTAGGTGTATGTGCACCCATAACAATATAGTTTTTGGGTGGTTTCTTGTACTATATGACATTAATTGATGATTTCTACTCGAAAACATGGATCTACATCATAAATAACAAGGATGAGGACTTTAGCTGGTTTTAAGAGTTCAAGGATTAGGTAGAGAAGTTGATCGGGAAGAAGATCAAGGTTATGATGTAAGATAATGGAGGAGAGAATAATTACAAGGACCTTATTTCCTTCTGAAAGGAAATGGGGATTAAGATTGAGTTGATATTTCCTTACAACCCTCAGTAGTGGATTAAGAGGGAGCTAATAGTTCCTTACAACACACAGTAGAATGAGATTGTCGAAAGGAAGAACAAGTTTATTGTGGAGGGTACTAAGGAAATGATTCATGATTAAGATTTACCCAAGTTATTATGGAGAGAGGCATAAAAAATGAAAATTTATGTTGAGAACAGAAGTCCTCAAAAGGTCTTGGTGAATAAGACTTCGGAAAAGGATTTCATAGGTTAGAAACCAAAGGTTTGAGAAAATTCCAAACTAGAATCCTATTGCAGCAACTCGAAATTCTTCTACTAATTGTTAATTTTTTTTTTTTAATGTTCTTTTATGTATCAAATACTAAATAAATAAAGTGTAATTTACACACATAAAAATTGAGGAAGAACAAAGAAATGCTCACACAAAAACATAAAAAATAACATAGTTATTTTTGGACAAAAGTCCTCATAAAAACGCAACATGGGAAAACCAATGCAACAATTGAGGGTATTAATATGAAGCAAGAGTGAAAAATATGAATACAATTTGGATGAAATCCAAAGCAATAAAATCTCGAAAAAATACTGAAGGGAATTTTCTTTCTCCCATAGGAAATATGTGGCATGAATTGCCTTCAGATAAGTCAGCTTCCAAACCCTAGCATGAGCCTCTCCAACACTTCCTCTACCCTATGTGTCACAAGTCTAGCTCGAAAATTCCACTGATGAATTTTCTCTACCTCAAGTTGTTGACTAGGCCTTCTTGAGCCTATGCCTAGCCTCTTGTTAAGTCATGAATCACACAAGCCTACAATCTCATAAGTTTTAGAGTTATTAAAAAAGAAAATCTAGAGAATAAGATTATAACATGGATAGTTATTAAAAAGGTAAATCTAGATAATAAAATTATAACATGGATATTTCACCATCCTCACTGGCCCCTTTTTATTAGCAAGTCATGTGTAGGGTTTATCTTTTGGTTTTGTGAGTTGAAGATTGCTAAGGCATTAGATTTCTTAGCACACATTTCAAAATCAAATGAAAATGCTTTACTCTACAAGTAAGCCTCCAATACAAAGGGAAGTTCAAAATAATCATCGAGCAAGCTATTAATATTTTACAAATTTCAACAAATATTATGAGTTTTCACTTGATACAATTTAATAAATAATGTTATGAGTTTTTTTAGATTTATATGATTTCTTTTTATGTTAATTTGTTTATGATATGAGTAGCTCATATAAACTAAATAGTTAATAATTGTTTATAATTAATAAAATAATTATGGGTTATTTGGAATATTAAATTAGTTGTACAAATTAAATGATTTATAATATAAAGAATTTGTAACATGAGTGGGAGAGTGGAGGTAAGTAAAGTAGAAAACTCCACTCCACTGTAGAGGTGCAATCCTAAAAAGTGTTAGGAAATCCTAAATTTCAACTATTAAATCATGTGTACTACAAAAAAGGATTTTCATACTCTTAAATATACATCATTCATAATTTTTAATTTTTTAAAGATTGAATTTTATAGCAGACTTATTCCTAAATAAAACGCATTTATCAAGTCAATTTGGGTGCCATTAAGTTTATACATGATAAGACTTGACAAGGACCCACCATGACCTCTATTCACTCAATATACACAATCAATGTGCTTCTACAGTGTATCCAAATGAAATACATGATTGAGTAATAATTTGTTTATTTATGAACAACAAGAGATTAATACACAAAAAATAACAAAAATAAAACAACACAAATAATATTTTATTAAATCATATTTATATTTGAAATATACAAAATTCTATGAATGATAAGAAGAGCAATTTGAAGATAATAACTCATATGCCATGGTAACTCATTCTCACATTAAAAAATTACTCTAACCACACACATCCTAAACCATAACAATTTAGAATGTTTATAAAAAAGAGATAGATACCAGCATATTATTATCAAATTATTAAAGAAGGGAAATTCTGATTTAGCATCTTATAAAATTATCAAACAAAGGATTTTATAAAATTTCATTTTACATCTTATAATTTTTTAGAGTTATTGAAAATGTAATTCTACATTAATATTTCACCAATCTGAGAGCAACTTTTTATTGTCAAGTCCCGTGTAGGTTCCATGTTTGGTGTAGGTTTCATGTTTGATTTTGTAAATTGAGGATTGTAAAGGAATTAGATTTCTTAAAGTCAATTTATGTATCTTGTAAGTTATTTTTATTTTACAAATCTCAAAAAAAATGTTGTGAGTTTTGGATTCATACGATTTAATGAAAATGTTAGATTTTGGTTTTATATGATTACTTTTCATCTAAAATCTCTTCACCAGAAATCACATAGGAGTTTAATAGGGATTATAAGTGGTTCACCATCCAAATCATTTATTGTGGTTCATCATATGTGTTTTGATCATGAACTACACCACATTAATAAGCTATGATGTGATTTCTCCTTTGAAGAGATTTCGGATTAATTATGAATCACAGTATTCTAAGATTACTCTTTTATGCTATTTTGATTATGATATGAGTAGCTCATATAAATTAAGTATTTCATAAGCGTCTAGAATATTAAAATAATTATGGGTTATTTGTAATATTCTATATAACTACAGTAAAAATTAAATGATTGATAAGTGTAAATAATCATTAAAATAATTATCAACCATTTGTAATATTAAAAACCTAAAACTGAAAACTTGACTAAGAAAGTGCAAGTCAAGAAACTGAAAAAGTGTTTTGGAAACTTTTAATTTCAACTATTAAATAATGTATATTAAGAAAAATATTTTCATACTATTAAAATGCATCATCTATAATTTTTTATTTTTTAAAAATTGAAATTTCTCACACTTATAAATAAATCACATGTATCATATCAAGCCCCTACCACTAAAACCATAAGTGACACCAACCACTATTATCTCTATTCACCCGCTATACATAGACAATGTTCTTGTACATTGTACACAAATGAAATACATGACTAAGCAATAGTTTGTTTGTTTATGACCAATAAAAAGTTGGCAGAGAGAAAATAGCAAAAATAAAACAATCAAATTAATATTTTATTAATTTATTTACTTATGAAGAAGAAGTAGATAGTTTAAATATATAGCAAAAATAAACATAAAAGTAATATTTTTATTAAATCAAATTACACAATTATTTATAAAAAATAACCAGAATAATTTAAAAATAATAACTCTTATGCCATTATAACTCTAGACTAACTATTATTCATTTTAGTTTACATGTTAATGTTATTCCCTTTAATTTCACATGTTATCCATTTTAGAATTATTAAAAATATAATCTAACATGGATGGAAAAACATGGATTATCTAACACACATTATTTTACAAATTTCAACAAATATTATGAGCTTTGCATGGGAATACACTTATCAACCATTTAATTTTTAGAGTGGTTGCTGCTGGTACTGGATGGAACAGTATTGAAGCAGTGCCGTACCAAATTGAAGCTGACCACCGACTGCATTGCCGCAAACACTCCAGCTGGAGTTGCAGAGGTTAACAACGCAGACTTGGCAATAGTCGTTAGACAGTATGTTATTGCAGTGTGCACAACCGTAGGCAGTGGGTGAGTCCCCCACGCCTGCATACGACGTCATGTAGTCGTAGCCGCCGCTCGACATCTTGTCGTAGGTGTGCTGTCCGAGAGCTTGCAAGAGATTTCCAAG
Source organism: Pinus taeda (assembly GCA_000404065.3). Classification (NCBI taxonomy): domain Eukaryota; kingdom Viridiplantae; phylum Streptophyta; class Pinopsida; order Pinales; family Pinaceae; genus Pinus; species Pinus taeda. The sequence goes on along the minus strand of APFE030632978.1, from coordinate 557 downwards.
AGTATCGAAGTAGGGACTTCCGCTTGGGATTTTCTGGTCGCTACATTGGCTACCCGTGATGGTTGGATTATCCGCCCCCACCACTACGAGTAGTAACAATATAGCAGTAACAGCAGAGCCAAATGAACTCATGATCGTCATGGCTGCCTCAATTCAAAGAAATAATATCACCACTAATAATGGCAAATGGCGAAAGAAATAATGGCGAATGGCAAATATCAGCTCACCTCTAATAATGGCAAACGTTATTGTTGCGATTATTATCGATCTGCTCCCCTTTTATAGCCCTCGCTGGACATGGATGATGACGTTAAGGACGATGGTAATTTGGAGCCATGCTTTGTGAGTCACACAACCAAACAAAAGCTTCATGAAGCACTGCATTCTGAAGATACAAGTTGGTATTCTTTTTTTCCAACGCATGAAGCACTGCATTCTCAAGATTAACAAAATCTTAAATTTTAATTTTAATAATATTCTACGATTTTATTATGAAAATATAAATGATTTATTAAAATATATTTTAATGGTATTCATAAGATTACTGTCACACATTA
>APFE030632976.1:23343-60412 GCA_000404065.3 Pinus taeda | reverse complement strand
CCATAGTGCCTCAACAAATAAGAGTTGTATATTCAATGCAACAATGTTTACCTGTGCCAAATATCGCCACTACACCAACTATCGTGACTGTGTCGCAAGTACAAGTGTTTCCTGTTGTATCCCAACCTCAGGTTTCTCATGTTGCCATGCAACAACCTCTTGTCCCTGCAACGCAACCACAATCGCCGATTAGTGGAATGACAGAGGTTCAAACGGGGACCATCACCCCTCATCTTGGTCAAACAGTCAGTACTAGACAATAGCTCATGGCTTCACAACCATGGCTGGTGCAATATCAACAACCACAATTCCAACAAGCTTACCAAGGACCTAAGCGACAGGTCTTTGCATGTAATGGGTAGCCGTATATTCAAAATGGTCAACATCAATCATATCATTATAATCATGCCCATCAAACCTATCAAAGTTACCAGCATCAAATGCGTTATGCTAGTATGCAAAGACCAACTGCTCAGGAAATCCCACCTTATCCCTGGTATGCTTCGCCAAACTTGAACCAACAGTTGGCTTTTGTCACAACTTTAGAGTTACCGGATCTAAATCGACTAACGAATGATCCAATCGCTTATGCCTTGTGGTGGTCGACAATTTCGCATAAGCTTCCGTTAGATATTCCTAAATTTAATGGAAATCTGGGTGAAGACCCATCGAATCATGTGATGACGTTTCATCTGTGGTGTTCATCCAACACTCTCAACGATGATTCGACCACGACCTTTTTAACCCAGTTTCAGTTACCAATAAGGTACAAAATGGGAAGAGAACTTCTTACCAATTTCAAAAAAACGACAGCCACTCACATATCTGATCATGTTCATGAGTGGCGACATCGTCGTAGAATGGTAAAGACATATGTTCTCGATCAGCTATTGGCTGAATGGTTTATTAAGTCATTGTTACCTTCTATTACAGAAGATGTGGCAAAGGGAGGGGTCGTCACTGAAGAGCAAGTTATTTCTCGTGCCCAATATCTAGATTTGATCTATACTTAGTCTAGCACACTCTATGATAAAATCCATGATGCTCCGCCACCTCCTAAATCAAACAAAGACTTTCATGCCGGTGAGGGCATGATAGGTACGACTGAAACGAAAAATATAAAGGCTACATCAAAGAAGGCCCCTACAGTTTCAAATTAAAATGAAATTGAACAAATTCTCACCTCGGAAGTAAATTTTGTGTCGACTAACAAATGCAAAGAACCCAAGCAACTAGGAGGCAAGAAGAAAAAGAAAGGGAAGAAGAAGAAACAAGAGGAGTCGTCTCCAGAAAAATCTTCTGCAAACCCTTCTGGAGATAAGAAACCAAATCGTCCATGGATTATATGTGATGAGGATCATTGGATGAGAGATTGTCCATATAAAGCTGAGCTTAGGAAATTCTTCAAGAATTCAAAAACCTCGGCTGTATTGACTGATCCATTTCCGAATCCAGGAAAAAATTTGGTTGCTAGTGATAACGCTTCCCTGTCCCAATTGCTAATGTTTTCTATCTCGAAGTAGCAAAATGATGCTTTGATATCAACAAGGAGCAAAGATTACGAGAATCCACAGCTGTCGAACAACAAGGATAATGATCAACCTAGTAGTTCGACAATGACTTCAACCGAAGTTGTGCCACTTATCACTCCTGAATTAACGATAAAACCACAAAAGGGAGTAGTACACAAATCGATGTTTAATCCTCATGGCAGAGTAGCACAACATCATAACATAGTGGAAGACCTAGCCCAATCGCCATCCGCTATGTCGACACTTGAGGTACTGTAAAATTTCACCTCCTAAAAGCAGGCTTTATTATCAGCGATAGGTGGGATTGACCCGAAGGATTCTGATCTTGTATCCTTTAATTAGAAAGGATATGACCCTCAGTTACCAGCTCAACTAGCTTTCCTTATTCAAGTGAAAGCCCTCAACAAAACCGTTCATTGAACAATTATTGATGGGGGGCATCCACATGTATTATGTCGATGAGTTGCTGGAAAACTTTAGAGTCTCCACCCTTGTCAAGGTCATCGACAACATTAAAAGCATTTAATGGAGGAACATACACCCCATATGGGATATTAAGTAACCTGTGAGTTGAACTAGGGGGAAAAATTGTGGAGATTGATGTTGAAGTTATCGACAAAAATCACAATTACAACATCCTACTGGGAAGGCCCTGGATATATGCCATGGCCGCCGTTGTGTTGACCTACTTTAGGAAGATTTCATTTCCCTTCCAAGGAGGAATTACAATCATCGACCAACAAACATTCCTCCCCAACAGTTCACAAGTTACGGGAAGCATTCTGATGATCCACGGAAGCCCTCACTCGCTTCAAAATATTGGAGTATGCCTACTAAAAGGCCCTACATTAATGGGGACTTTTTCCTTACCACCTCCAATGAAATCGGCGGAAGTAGCAACGGTAGGAACATGCAATAGGATATATTCTATCTAAGAGATGTCCTGGAATGATATTAACATGGATCATTTGCAGGTGTTATCTCTAAGTCCAATGGAAATATTATAGCAATCAATGTTTTCAGCATGGGAGGCAAACCTGAATGAACGCTCATCAAGCGTTTGGATAGATAGGTCTAAGGAATATGGCACCCCTTCAGATCCTTGGTCGCAAGTACATTGTACAGACGAAGGAATTGTTCAGTTAATGATAATTGATAGGGCACCATGGGAATATTACCACCATCGTTCCCATCTTCCGACGTTTAAAGAAGATAGTTCCAGTGACCTTAATCATCCCTCAGTTTTGATTTTCTATCGAATAGTGTAAAGACGGTGGATTCTGAGTGAAACCTATCCAATATTGAAGAGACTATCGCCATAAATATCTCAACCAAGACAGATGTTGTAGAGAATATTCATGTCGGCAAGACTTGTTCTTCTTCGGAACTGGAAATATATTACACTCCTTTTCGTGAGTTTAGAGATGTCTTTGCTTGGTTGTATGATGAAATGCCAGACATTGACTCGAGCATGGTTGAACATGAATTTGATGTATCCAGATGTCAAATCGGTATGACAACGGCTACGGCAGGTGCACCGAAAGAAAGCTGCTGCCATCAAGGAGGAAGTTGAAAAACTCCTCCATGCTGGTTTTATTTACCCGATTCCTCTAACCGATTGGGTGAAGAATATTGTTCCTATAATGAAAAAAAAAGGAACGATTAGAGTGTGCGTCGATTATAGGGATGTCAATCAAGCTTGTCCGAAAGACAACTACCTTACACCCTTCATCGACCAGATAATTGATGAATGCGCCGGATGTGAAATCTTTTCATTTATGGATAGATTTTCCTGGTATAATCAAATAAATATCCACCCACAGGACCAGTCAAATACTGCATTTATTTGTCCGTGGGGCACATTCACATATCACGAGCTAGCCTTTGGTTTAAAGAATGTAGGGGCAAAATTTCGGAGGGCAATGAATTATTCCTTCCATGACATCGAGAACATCGTTCAACCATATCTCGATGATCAACCGACTCATTCACAAAAGTGGACCGATCATCTGCAACATCTAAGAGTGATATTTCTGCGTTACCGACACTTCAAGATAAGACTAAATCCACACAAATGTGTGCTTTGTGTTAGTTCTGGTCATTTACTTGGATTCGCAGTCTCAAAGGATGGGATTCGTCTCGACCCATGTAAGGTTCAGGCAATCATTGATTTGCCACCACCTTCAAATTTGCTTCAGATTCAGAAACTCCAAGGGAAAAAAAATTTCTGAGGAGGTTTATTCCAAATTACACGGAACTTGCTAAAGGTTATACCTATCTGTTGAAAAAGGAGGTACCCTTTATCTGGGATCAGGTTGCACAAGTTTCCTTTGATTCTTTAAAAGAATCCCTAATAAAAGCATCATTAATGTATGCCCCAGATTATCAAAAATAGTAGCTGCAGCAGATACAACCATAGGAATGGTTTTAGTACAAGAAGGTGATGGAATTGAACATCCTATATATTATTTAAGCAGAAACTTAAATGATATGGAAATGAAGTAATCCTATGTGGAAAATCTGGCTCTCGCAACTGTTCAAGTGATACAAAAATTTCGACATTATGTCCTCTTCAGAAAAACTACCATTTTATCAGATTGCAACCCCATGACTTATATATTTTCGCGACAATTGCTGGGGGGGAAATATTCAAAATGGATAGCAATCTTACAAGAGTCTGATCTGGAATTCAAAAAATCCAAATCAAAGAAAGCCCTGGTTTTTGCGGAGTCACTATGTGATCTCCCATCATCGTCTAACGATGCAACATTAGAAGAAGCAATTGTAGATGAAAATTTGTTTCTGATATTGTCAACCAATCCGTCATATGGAGACATAATAATTTATCTCCAAACCCAAACATAGAGGTCTAATACCTCATGCTCAGAACAACGATGGATTTTATACCAAGAAAATACTACGTGATTGTCGGTGATACGCTTTACCATCGTGGTATCGATACAATTTTACGGAGGTGCCTCACGCATGAGGAGGCCGAAAAAGTCGTCCATGATTGTCATTCAGGCACGTGTGGGGGTCATCAATCTGGTTATGCTACAACTCAAAAGTTTTTACAAGTAGGATATATTTGGCCAACAATGTTCAAAGATTGCATAACCGCAGTCAGAAGTTGCCATACTTGTCAAATCTTTGATCGCAAAACCAGAATACCACCCGTACCACTACAACCAGTAGTTGATGTTGGGCCATTTGCCAAATGGGGCATAGATTTCATGACATGTAACCCCACCTCGGCCGAGGGGCATTGGTATATGATAGTCGCAGTGGACTATTTTACCAAATGGGTCGAGGCAATGCCTACATTAAACAACAGCGGTGAAATGGCTGCCCTCTTCTTTTTCAATCACGTACTCTCCAGTTTCCGTGTCCCACAGGCCATAGTCACAGATCATGGGTTTCATTTTCATAATCACATGATGGTTGTGTTGGCTTCCAAACTAGGACTGTCCCACAAGACCTCTTCTCCATATTATTCATAAGCTAATGGGCAAGTTGAGGCAATCAACAAGGTCCTGAAGCGCATGCTGCAAAGGATGATTGGAGTCCACAAATGGAGTTGGCACCTGATACTGTACTCTGCCTTGTGGTCATATCAAACATCGGTGAGGAATGCAACTAGGTTTACACCTTTTCAACTGGTGTATGGCTTGGAAGTGATCTTGCCTATTCAGTGTGAAATCTCTTCCCTCAAGCTCGCAGTCGACCCTCTCCCCAGAACTTCAGAAGAGGAGGCTTGTTTCCTGGAATTAATCCAATTGGATGAAACCCACTATGATGCTACTTCAGCTAACGAAGCCCATAAGAAACGAGTCAACGCGCAGTTCGACAAAAATGTCAAACCCCATGTCTTCTCAGAAGGTGACCTGGTCTTGCTTTATGACCAGGAGTCCGATAAGTTGGGAGCAGGTAAGTTCAAGTCTTTATGGATGGGTCCCTATATTGTTAAGCATGTATTAGGAAACGGAGCCTACGAGTTGGTGGATTATGATGGGATTCCACTGGTGCAACCCCACAATGGGTTGTACCTCAAGCGTTACTAGGCTTAGATCGGCGTGGTAACCCCTATGCTTTTGTTATATTTTTGTTTTCGCTAAGGGTAATTGTTTTGGTTAGGTAATCCACTTTTTGATTTATTGCATATGTCAAACCTATTGGAATCATTTGTTGGATATGCCGACAGAGCGAGTCATAGCTCACGGAACCTATCTTCTGCAGCCTGGGCTATCTTCAATCCCAGCGGCGAGTTAGTGAGTTTCAAAGGGTTATGCATTGGTTGGTGAATGAACAATATCACTGAGTACAGTGCGTTGATAGAACTCCTCTTTGATGCCATCACACATGGTATACGCCGACTTGTCATCAGGCTAGACTCACAACTCATCATTCTACAACTCACTGGTATCTACTCTGTACGGAATCCAGCTATATATCACAACTTCCTAAGGGTCAAAATTTTGGAAAGACAGTTCGATTTCATTCAATATTAACATATCTCCAAGAATTTAAACACATTAACAGACTCATTGGCAAATTATGTGTTGGACAGACATTTGCGACATTTATAAAAGGAAGCATTTCATCAAAATTTGCATCAGGATCATGTAACCTAATCGAAATAAACTCCGAATATATATATATATTATATATATTATATTATATCTATATATATATATATATATATATATATAACTCTTCATGGTTTACACATAATGTCCTGTAACCAAGAAAAGATTGGTCAAATGACCCAAAACTCAAAATTCTAGGGGGCACCCTAGCCTAATGATGTTGTGGATAGCAAGTCACCACCTGTGAAATCATGCGTAAAACCATAGTCCATCAACTCGACACACTAGTAGTATGTCACTGCAACCTCAGAGGCAGCTCATCAGTCCTCACGTCCGAAATACTGAGAGTGAGACCCTTGACCTGAACTTGCAATGCTGAAAGAGTCTCGGCCACATCAAGGTCGCAAAGGATAGCCCTCCCCACCACCTCCCCTGCAGGAACAATAGCTGGTTCTCTTCGGCGTACTGCTGGTCGAACTGGTCCAATGTTTGCATGAGCACATGAGTTTGATTAGTCTTGATAGAAGAAAGCATATGAATACTATGAAAACAATAAACAAAGATATGGTCAAAGAATTTACCTAGAGCACCCGACTACTCATGAATCGGTAGCACTAAAGCCGGGTCACCCCGGAAATCCATGCCAGCATATGGAAACTCGGCATAAACCATCTCCTGATGGTCAGACCACTCGAAGAATGTAGCAGAGAAAGAAATCTGGGATTGACCAATATCCTGAGCCATGGGGTCAAGCCATCTCTGCATCCGTGGCTTAGTCGGTGGAGGTAAACCAAGTGAAATATACTACAGCTGCCTCAGTGGGATTTTTTCCAAGGCGAAAGCAGTCAAAATAGAACCATAGCCAAAGTTCTTATATTTTCCACTTTTCACCTTGGTCAGTTGTTCTTTCATCATAGAGAGTATTGCGTCGCACTAGTTGAACACCTTTGGTTCAAGGCATTCCAAGGCATGCTGCATATAAGACCTATTAGATAAATGAAGAGCCGCACTACCAGCCAGTCTAGCAAAAGTGTACATAATGGTAGTTAAGCGCCGGTCAATGATATCTCGGATGTTGATCTTGCCATCCGTACCCGGCTCAGATCCCTCTCTACAGTACCGATGAATATACTCTCTCACGGATTCGCCCTCACGAGCGGAACCTGATAGGGAGAGACGGGAACCCCGCCACAATAAATCGGTCAAAAAATAGATTTCCGCGATAGTCAAGAGGATAGACTTGCCCCTGATCTGAAGCACCTGGTTGGTAGGATCCCAAGCATCGAGAAAATATTGCAACAAGTTGATTTTTTGCCTCATGCTAGAGATGCAGAAAAACTTCAGCAGGCCATAGTTCCGCAGTGCAGTTACCATGCTAGGATCATGTAAAGCAACCATGTCCTCTTGCTCATGCTCATTTTCTTGCCATGCAACAACCATTTTTCTTCGATGAATCTCTAAAAACAAACAAGAGAAGATTTAGGGCTTTGATTTGGAAAAAAAAGGCAAAAATTCCATGAGAAATCACTGAAAATTTTTCCCTCCTTGCGCCCATCGCACCCCAGCAAGTATACTGGGTGATATGCATATTGATTGGGCAATGGCCAGGTCAGTATGCATCGCACCTTTCGATATAGGAAGGGTGCGATGGAGCTAGGGCAAATTTTTCTAACCCCAGGGGTCCAGAAAAACAAGAAAACAAGCTCAGAATTCAAAAACGAAGGAATGCAACTGAAGAGCTAAGGTTTAGCTCTTACCTGGTCTAGACGGCACCAAAAATCACCCACAGAATCTCCCAAAATCAGCTGGTAAAACTTAGGTGAGAAAAGCACCTCCAGAGCTCCAATAGACCAAATTCAAATGAAATGGTAAAATGAGAGGTAAAAGTCACTTTTGAATTACTATTCACATAATTCGAGTAAGGTGTTAGTGATTTAACTCATTTTTCAAGCATATGCTTTCATTTCTAATCAATTTGATGAAGCAATTGAGTAGGTAGTATGACCATTGAAAGAACAAGGTGCTAACGGTGAATCAAGTAATCAATGACCATTATCATGAGCAATTGTTATTTGGATTTCAAGCTCGTTAGAAATTAAACCTAAGCAATGAGCAAATGTTCCCCGAGAGTTTAAGCTCACTAAAAAATCAACCAATTTCCGGTAAAAAACCATTGTGAATATATTATCATTAGCCATTGAGCCTTGTTCGTGTTCTCATCATCACCTCCACTCTGTTTTGGCTAATCATAAGCCTCCATTTGATGGTTTACCTTTTTCGAGGAACACCTGTGACGAGTGATTCTGTTAGCCATCCTTGTGACACCGGCTGTTGGGCCTCAGTTTTGATCTTATTTTGCTTTGAGAAACTTACCTAGCTATCCATTTATCCTTCATTTTCACTTCATCCATTTCATTTTAATGAATATTTGATGTCTAATCAGGTATTTAACTTTAATTTGTCAATTTCTAAAGTTTTTATAAAAGTTTGATTTTAAGTGCAATTTTGGCAATTTCAGAAATTCCCGTAATCACTTCATGGTTGGTATGGATGCAGGCCACTTCAGCATGAATGGGATGCATGAATAGAAATCTTGGGAACTAGGACCAAGCCACCTATTCTTGTTTCCAACAGAACGAGCTTTATTATGCCTTTTTGGAGCTAGTCAATCATGACTAGTCATCCAAAAATCCCATCTAAATAGGGCTGTTTTGGGATTCCCTGATATTAGTCATATTTCTTGGGATGAGGGAGTTGGATTCAACTTGGATAGGTGGATTAGGGTAGATATGTTTGTTAGAGTGATTTTAGATCAGTTGGTTTCATGAACTCCTTATTTAAGAGCCACATTTTGATGGCTCAACACACTGGACATATGATACTTTTATGCTGTAATATTTTTGGTTTGAAGACTTAAGTTGGAGACTTGTGTTACTCTCATTTTGCTGATCAATACATGGATGTTTGGCTGATATAAAGCTTCTGATATCATCTTCATAAGTGTGCAAGGCAAGGGTGGAGGGCCCCCACTCCAAGCTAAGTACACTTCCAAGTTAAACTAGTTTTATTTCATTGCAAATCTGGTTGATGGTAGCTTTAGTTTTTCAAAGTCTTATTTCAGATTGCATCATGGTTATGAATAGTGATTGATTTCATTTGTTAATGGTTTATTCATCATCTAATTGAGTTGGAAAACAAGTGTTCAATTTGGGCATTCTCTCTATGAAATGATGAATTAGAGTTAGTCTCTTTTGTTTACATGCAAATAGTTTGTTTCCATTTAGATTTATATCTTGAGATGAATGAGTTATTATGGAAAACTTTAAGTGTCTCTTAAGTTAAGAGCCTTTTTCATGTATGATTTATGCATCTTGAGTTTTTGGTTATAATCTCTAATTCATTAAGTAATAACTGAGGTGAAAGTAGACTTCTTGAGTCAAGAACTCTTTCAATGTTTCCTCTTTTGAGCTGATTGAATCAAGAGTTTTAGGATATATTTTCTCTTAGTTTTTAATCATTTATCTTTCAAAGTTTGGTTATACTTGATCTTCACAAATAGTGGATTTGCCTCCAAGTTTTACACACCCGGATTGATAATTAAATACTTGTGTTAATTTAGTCAATAAATTAGCTCAACAGTGGCTTAGTCCATCAAGGGCACAACACATCGAGACTCTTGTCGAGTTGTTCACAGCTCCACTTTTGAACAACTCTCAACTGCCCAATGTTGTTCCTCAACTACTCAGGGACTTCAGTCCACTATAGTCTTCTTGCACTACTACAATGAAGACTAACATAGGGCACAAAGAGCTGCCACCTATCACTGCAAGATGCCCATCTCTCACAATAAACACGGGCTAGGAGAACTGCCCATCATTTGTTGTAGATGTCCTTCTCACACACAAGTCTAGGGCTGCACAAACTGCTCCTGGCTAATCAAACCCTTGATCTCATCTTCTTCCACTCTAGCAACCACCTAAGTCCATGAAGATGTGCACACGGTGCTCCAACTTGGGCACTATCACGTTGTCCTCCAATAGACCATAAATGCCCAATCCACTGCCCACACTTGGTCCACTCTCACGCTGCTCTCCAACAGACCACGAGTGACCAATCCTTGTGTAGCATCTGCTCCTAGTTACGGCATCCAAACACCTAGGAAACCCTTCCCCTTGGCTGCTAACAGACTTCTAAATTGTCCTCTCCTAGAACACCATCCACTAGCATCAATTCAACCTTAACACATCAATACAATACATACCTAGCCCTGTGCATGTTGTACGTCACCCTAGTGCAGTCTGCTACACACTCAACCCTCACTTGTGCTATTTGCACTCGCGTTTCCTGCACTTGCTCGTTCCTACACTCGCGCGTTCCTGCACTTGCACGTTCCTGCACTTGCATTTCCCATGCTCGAGCTGCCTTTCTTGATGTGTAGACTATGAAAGATGCTTCTTGGATGTCTTCAATGACTCTCCTCCATCTTTATACACAATACAAGGTCTCCATCAAGTCACATGTGTGGGCTTGACAACTTGTCACAAGGTCTCTAAACAACTAGCCGACCTTGACCAAACGCACACATTAACTTAAAAAATTCATATCTCAAATTCTAGACCTCGGATTTGAGTGATTTTTAGTACTCTTGGTTGCTCTCGGGATCCTCTATCACTTGAAATCATCACATGTCCAAACCTCCTCATGGATTCACACCCACAAGCTTGGGTGCAAAGCCCACATGCTTGGGTTCCACGCCCACAAGCCACACTTGTGTGCAAACTCTTCCACAACCCTCAAGCCTAGGGTTTGGAGTACCTCCCAAGCTACAAATCTCAACACTAACATCCAAGGATAGGGGAAGGAATATCCAAATGGAAGGTTGGTTGTTCAAATGGACCTCGAGAGCAATTCTTTGCGCATAGTGAGTCCAACTCTAGGACCTTATAGAGTTGATTTATTTGTCATCCTTGTGAGATCTATCTTGGGATCTAGAACTAGAGCTCCATCTTAGGAACTAGAATTGGAGTTCCTCAAAATTCTCATGGAGGTTGGTTGACCCATCAACGGGGTTTAGAAGAAATCTAAGGTCTCACTAATTCAGTGTCTAATGAGGTTTGGATTGATCTAGTGTTTAAAGATGTTTGGGCATTAGATTCTTGTTTGGTACAACTAGCAGATAGGACAACAGTGAATAAAGAGTCGATCCTCCAAATGGGATAAGGCCAGAGAGGTCCATGCTAGGTCCACAACCTTTTCCCTAAAAGCTCCCTCATGAAAAGAGCCATGTTTCTCTACTCTACATAGCAATACAAGTTAGAGAGGGAGCCTCCTCAATCTGAATAGAGTTAATGAAATCTCCCTCTAATGTCATAATGGATGAGATATTTGAATATGAGGGGCTCTTCCAACCAAATCTCCTATAAGTAACATCAATAACAGTTTCTCTTAGGGTGTAGGATATGGTTATTTGTCTCAAACAGAAGCTCATGAAGGTCCACTATGAAGTTTGAACTAACCAAGAGGAATCTTAAGATTGTTTCAAAACACCTAAAAATGTGAATTTTGGAATGAAACCTAGAATTTTTTAAAATAGCAAAAAATAAGGCTAAAATATTTGGAGGAAAACCTCAATTTTGCTAAAATATTTGGAGAAAAACCTCAAAATAGATCCTTTTGATATTAACTGATATTTCCAACAGCATGTAATGAAAAATATCTGTGTGAAGGTGTGGACACCAACTCAAGCCCAAGACTTTCCATGCATCATATGGTCATTGTTCTTAGCCAAGTAGTTTATATGCCACATACTACATAAAATAACACTTCTAGAAAAACAAACTCTATTATACAGTTTAAAGCCCTATCTAAAGTTTTCATTTTCATTTCATCCTTTACGTTTGGGACAAAACTTGTGTTGCAAATATCTCGAATTTCTCTATTTTTCTAGATATTTCCAAGTTTTTCAAGTCATTGGTTTTGAGGAGGTTTTCCCAGCTTATGCTTGTCAAGATTTGCCCCGATATTTCAAATAATTTTATTTCCAGATCCTTGGAGATATATTCCCCAAACACAGGATACAAGATTTTACATGATAAATTTTATTCCATTGAATTTTCACCTTAATGTACCTAAGTTCTCTTACTCTAAGGCTTCCATATAGCCTTACATCCTTCCTAAACCCTATGCCAGCCCTTCTTACTCCAACTGGGCTTCCCGAATTTCTTTTTGACATTCTTTTTCGCTAGGTGAAATAGCATAGTCATTAAACATTGTCACAAACTTAGAAGTTATATTCAGTGTCCAAAACTTGAGCAATATTTTGATATTCCAACATAGCATTATTGGAGATCACAATTTAGCCTAGGACACATAGAAACACATAGTCAAATATCCACTGAAGTTCCAATGAGTACTATCATAAAATTTCTCAATATTATAGAGTAAAAACTCTGCAAATTTCAAAATTAATTCATAAATACGTATTAGCCCAGGGTTAGAAAACAGAGTTGCATTGCAGAGTGGTGGTTAGATTCCCATTAGCAATTTGTTGATTTTTCACCAATTTTTACCCATGCCCACTGCATAGCAAATAAAGTTGCATTCCAGCTTGTTTTCAAGCTAGAGGGATGACTAAATCGGACCATTAATGTTGTTAAGAGTTGAGATGGTAAGTCAAATGTTTTCAAGAAAAGAGTGTTGTTGATTTGGGTAGCATCGGGTGTGCTCTAGCCATGAAAATTGGTGGAGACTGGAGAGGCTAAAGCACATGAGATCTCCAAGACCCAGAAATGGTTTGGGCAGATTCTACCCGGTTACGGAGATATTAAAATAATTAATATTTTTAATGGAGTTCCTAAGTCTAAACTTTGGAAAAATAAAATATTAATGGGTATTAATATAAAGCTGGGTTAGAAGGTTCTAAAAGACATGGATCAAGCCAAATCTAATCTTAGCCATTGATTAGAGATGTAATCTCGGCCATTGAAAAACCAACAAGAAAAGTATAAGAGGAGACTTGAGGGTCAATTGGAGAATACACCAGAGTGATCAGTCATTCAATTTATTAAAGCGAGTTTTGCTAAGTAAAGTCAAATCAGTGATTAGTTTGCATCGAGGAGCAGTGAGAGGGGCAGTGAGTACTGGACAAAAAGGCAGAGATAGTGTCGAGAGACCAACGTAGAGGCAAAGAGGCAGACGCAGAAGCCAGAGCAAGCCACGCAGAGGCTAGCTGGGATAGCACAGAAGCCAGAGGGCCTGCGTCATCCACACAGAGGGTAGTAGGAGTGACGCAGAAGGTCGTAGAGCCTACATAGTGCCTCAAAGGATTGACGCAGAGGGTTTTGACGCTGATGCAGAGGCCAGGAGGGCTGATGCAGCGCTTCAGTTGTGCTAGAGAGGGTTTCCTGGGGCAGATTTTCTGAATATTTGCTTCCGAATAGAGAGGTATTACTGTCGGTTATTTTTCTCTGTCGGGTGAGCTAGTTTGGCACCCAATTGTACTCAAGGATAGACTGCATAGTAAAATAAACCCTCAAGATTGCGGCACCAGTTTTCTCGCATTGGGTTTTTCCGGGGTTGAGTTGTCCAAAAATAATGGTGTCACTTGTGTGTTTGCTATTTCTTTCAGTTGTTGATCTATAGATGGTTGAGACTGTATTGTGTTTATTTCAATGTTTGTATGTTTAAATAACTTCTTTGTAATTAACAAGTAAGAGAAATAAACCAGAAGAATACAAATAAAATTTCTAACGGATAGACTTAGAAATTTCAACATGGTATCAGAGCATGGTTGCAGATCACAGGAGAGTTGAAGGCATCAACTGAAGTAGAGCATTTGCATAGAAACAGTTGTCCCGAGTGACAGAAGTTGTTCCTTGCAGAAAGCAACAGAGAAGGGTTGACGTAAAGGGACTGCGTCATTAGTGCGGGCCAGAGAAAGGCCAGCACAGAGGTTGAGGAGGGCAAAAAAAGGCTCACGCAGAGACTAGGAGGGTTGACATAGTTGGCTAAGGGAGCATTTTATCCAATGTCGGGATTGCGCAGAGCCTAGAGGCTCAGTCTTTCAGATGCTGGGGATAGGAAGCTGTGGGCAATTTGCGAGAAGTGAAGCTGGTGGGGTGTTGTGGGCAGAACAGTACCTAACAGGGCAAAACCAAGGTAGAGGGAGTCGCTACCAAAGTGGATTTCTCGCCAAGGAATCTGGATCAATGTTGCAAGTGCAGAGAAGATCGGAGAGGTGCGACTTGACGATTGGCAGGAGGATTTCCAGGAGGGAAATCAAGACTCAGAGGGAGTCTAGCAGAGAACTTCCAGGCGAGAAGTAGAAAGACTCATCAGGAGTCGAAGAGAGAACTTCCAGAGGGAAGTAGAGAGACTCGGAGGAGTCGAAAGGAAGAGCAGAGAGATGGCCATGAATGGGATGAGGGATCAGGACAAGCTAGACGAGGCGTCCAACTTTGTGTTCTGGAAGGCCAAGATCCTGTCCATTCTAGATAGACATCGAATCAAGGCCTTCACCTTGAGAATAGTGGCTATGCCAGTTGACCCGGCTGATAATGAGAAGTACAAGGAGGCAATGGCCAAGGCGAAATGTATCATCCTTGATGGGGTCAAGGATCATGTGTTCCAACATATTGCCGAGAAGGAGACGACAAAGAAAATGTGGGACGCCTTGAAGACATTGTACCAGCATACTTCCATGCAGAGGAAGATGTTACTTGAGAATTCGCTGCAATCATACCATATGCAGAAGGGGGAGCAAATAGATCACTTCCTCGACAGATTGAAGGAGATTCGAAACCAACTGACTTCCATAGAGGCCACACCGGATCAGGAGTTGATGGTGAGGACCGCCCTAAACGCAGTCTCCAAGGAGTGGGAGACATTTGTCCAGAGCATTCTGGGCAGGGCGAATCTTCCAAATTGGGAAGAATTGTGGGCAGCGCTTCGCCAAGAAGAGATCAGACGGTTTTCCAAGAAGGGAAGTAGCAGCAAAGGAGTCCGGATCAAGAAGGAAGAGGAAGATGATGCAACTTTGGCATCTACGGGGAAGAGGGAGAAGAGGAAGAAAAAGGAGCTCTCCAAGGTCAAGTGCTTCAACTGTGGGGAACTGGGTCATTATGCGAACCAGTATCCGAGGAAGAAGAACAAGGGAGAGGCATCTGACTCTAAGGCAGCACCAGTGAAGGCGAAAAAGGAGGTAGAGGAGGATAACGATTGTGCCATGAGTGCTCATGTACCTCGAGAGAAGAGGTGGGGAGAAATACTGGCAAAATATCTGTGAGGCCAATACCTCAACACCACAACTGATTCTGCTCCGAAATCTGACCGGTCTGGGCTAAACGAAATGCCATGAGCCTCTGCACAGGCTAATTCGCACTACCTCTGGAACACCCTAAAACCTACATCTTTGCCTGTCTCTACTCCTGGAAGTGACTCGCTTGGCCTCCTAAAATTTATCTCAGCCTCCAGCCACTGAATCGACGACTCCTTTCGCTAAATCGAAATCTCCTTTGAAACCCTCTATGCAGGCCTTGCACGTCTTCTTGAGGAAAACTCGTCCCTCTCTCAACTAACTCTTTCGGATCTAGAATCCTCCTTCGGAAATATGCTACTAATCTCCCTCTTGTTCCTTTGTCCTTCTAGCTCGAATTCTTCCAATTGAATGTTGCCCTCTAGAAAATCGATCTACCAAGGAAACTTACTCTTCATGTGTCTTGCTCCAACCCCATCGACCTCCTCTTATAATCTCTAGTTGGATCACCAACGGCCACAATTAAGTCCTTATGAACGGCAGAGATCATTTCTAAGTTGATCCGTGTGAGTTTCTAGAGAAATCTCACCTTTCTCAATTAATTGTTGTTAATTAATCATTTTCCATAAGTTAGACTTAGGAAAAAAATTATTATTGATTAATTAACTTAATTGAGCTGCTTCTAGGTGGATTTTCCAGAAACAATTTATGGGTTCTGGAGTCCTAGTGTTTCTTAGCCTCTCTAACCAAAGTTGAGACTAGAGCACCATCCAATGCTACAAAAACTAACACTCCCTCTTAGCAAGGAAGTTGTTAACCTCCTCTCCATAACATCCTCCATACACATTGCTAATGATTGACAACTGTGACCACTGCCACTGCCAAATAACTACTACGCAACTCTGATTCATCTACCACATTGTAGCTGAACCAAACCTCCATCTACACTGTTGCTGACACTGCTTTGTACACCTTGTATTGCTGCCAATTTTGCACTATGCTGCAACTAATCTCATGTTCCTATTGTTGCTGCAACTACTGCAACTGAGATCCAAAATATTGAATCACCTATCCCTGCTACTGAAAGGGGTTCTCCACTATACCCATCTATTCTCTGAAATATACGAACTTATCTCTCCCTAGAGCTTTCGTGATTATATCTACAACCTGCTCTTCTGTGGGAACATGTTGAAGTTGGACTGCACCTCACTGCACACAGTCTTCGATGAAGTGATACATGATGTTAATGTGTTTCGACCTATCATGAAACACTAGATTTTCAGAGAGCCTTATGCAACTCTAATTATCACAGTAGATATTGGTCGCCTCCATCCTCTGACTGAACAAGCTCACTATCAGCGTCTGAAGCCATATAGCTTCGCACGTGGTTGTACTAGCTACCATATACTCTGCTTTTGCAGAGCTTAGTGCTACTAACTTCAGCTTCCTATTGTACCAAGAAACCATCCCTAATCCAATGTTGAAGTAGCACCCTGATGTGCTCTTTCTATCCACTGAATTGTCTACCCAATCGATATCTGTGAAGCCACATAATCTGACACCATCACCTCGAGTATACCTCAATCCATACTCGACTGTGCCACATAAATACCTCAGAATGTGCCAAGTTGTTGTCCAATGCACTCTCTTCGGTCCCACCATAAACTGACTGAGAGTGTTGACCGCGAAGCAGATATATGGCCTAGTGTTGACCAGATACGTGAGGGAACCAATGCATTTTCTATACAAGGTGGTGTCAACGTCCTCGTCTTCTGATGCATCTATCTTCCTGTAGTTTGTAATCATGGGCATAGACATGGGTCTACAATCCTGCATCCTGAATCTCTTCAAAATCTCTGTAGCATATCACTCTTGACCAAGGAAGATCTTTAGTCCTTCTGCCACACTTCCAAGCCTAGAAAGTAATGCATTAGCCCCAAATCCTTCATGTCAAACTCTGCTTCCAGGTTCCCCTTGTAGTCCTTTATGAGCCCTGATAACCCTGTCAGGAAGAGATCATCCACATACAATACTAGGATGACGGGCTCATCCTCTACCATCAAATAGTAAAGGTTGGGATCTGCGTCACTCTTAACAAATCCCATCTGCTGCAAGTAGTTGTCAATCCAACCATACCATGACCTAGGAGCCTGTTTGAGCCCGTACAGATCTTTCTTCAATCTACACACATGTGTGCGTCTCTCATGCATCTCGAAGCCCTCCAGTTGTTCGATGTATACCTCCCCCTTTATTACCCTGTTCAAGTAAGCTGTCTTGACATCCATGTGATGAATCTGCCATCCCATCTACACTGGTAGGGATATAACCAACCAAATAGAAGTATATTTGGCAATTGGGGCGAAGATCTCCTCGTAATCCCTTCCTTCTGCACATACCCCTTTGCCACAAACCTGGCCTTATACTTCTCCACACTGCCATCTGCCATATACTTGATCTTATAGATGCATCTGCTAGTTTTTGTAGCATCAAATGTGTTCTAGCCTTGAAATTTTGTGGAGAGGCTAGAATGCATGAGATCTCCAAAACCCGGAAATTGTTTCTGGAAATCCCACCTAGAAATGACTTAATTAGATTATTAGTCAGTTTTTAAATATTTCCTAGGTCTACACTTAGGGAATATGACTAATTAATCAGAGTTAATTAAGTCAAGGTGTGAATGTTCTAGAAAATCATATGGATCGACTTCAAGTTAATCCTAGACATCGATTAAGATCTAATCTTGGTCGTTGAAGTCTCAATAGATGATTATAAGAAGAAGTCCATGGGGCTTGGAGAAATCACTTCAGCAGTTCGATTT
The DNA here is from genome assembly GCA_000404065.3 of Pinus taeda. Taxonomy (NCBI): domain Eukaryota; kingdom Viridiplantae; phylum Streptophyta; class Pinopsida; order Pinales; family Pinaceae; genus Pinus; species Pinus taeda. Next base: position 42,223 of record APFE030632976.1, on the reverse strand, counting down.
CATGAGCAGATCGATTTCCAGAGTAGCAACAATCAGTTGATGGAGAGAGAGCTAGTGAGATCAAAGCAGTGATTGAGGGGCATGGACAGTGAGCCAGAGGAAGGATTTTCCAAATCCAGGGAGGTAGCAACAAGTGAGTCGAATTATCCCAGAGGTTGCGCTGAGAGACTGCGTAATGCTTCAGTTAGGTAGATCAATTTGGTGAGGAGAAAAATTCATTCTCAGTTCCATCGGGTAGGAAGGAGTCCCAGACGGCCAGAGAGACGATTTTCTCAGCTTCCAGAGGCAGAACAACTTCATGTGAGCCCATTCCAGAGCAAGTCGTCCAACCAGCTACGCAGAGCAGTGCAGAGGCCGATGCAATGCTCCAAGAGACCAAGTTTTGATAGGGAAAGTCCAGCCAGAGATTGTCTGTGGGAGAAAGGTAATTCCCTTCAGCATTTTACTCATATTTTCTTGTTGTTTGGATAGCCAATTGGGCATCCATAGATGTACTTAGGTTTCACCGCTGCATAATAAATAAAACCCTCACTGCTGCATCGGTTTTCCCGAGGACATTGGTCCAAAAATAACTATGTTATTTAATGTGTGTGTGCTAGCATTTCTTCCAAAATTTATTCTTCTGCAATTTTATTTGTGTAGGTTGCAGTGTGAGTTATTCAGTATTTGTTGTAGGAAATAGTAAATAAATTGTTAAATTAAAATAGCAATTAGGTGAATGATTTCGAGTTGCTGCAATAGGATTCGGGTTTTCGAATTTTCACATGGTATCAGAGCGCAATTGATCAACCGAAGAGCTCAGTAGTGAAGACAAAAGGAGTTTCTATGTTCAGTGTGGGAAGCAGATCAAAACCCCAGAGGCAATGCAGTCACCTTGGTCAACAGGCCGAATTTCTTGATGAGATTCGATTTTTTCTGAGTCTCAGGCAGAAAAATTCGATCTCTCCAGATTGAGGGATTCCAAAGGCAGAAGGAGGAGGCAGTATTTTTCGCAGAGCAGATCTCTAGCTGGACGCAGTGGTTTTGCAACAGTTTGCTAGAGAAGAACTAGCATAGGGTGGAAAAAGAGCACACACTGACAGAAAATTTTCCTAAGGGAACTTCTAGCGTCAAGAAGTTCGATTTTCCTTGAAGATCAATAGTCGTTGTGTGCAGAGTTTCTCACTCTAGAAGGGAGTGTGAATAGCTAAGCAACAACTAAGCAGAAAGGAAGAGGATATTTTCGACATTTGTTGAGATGGCCATTGTTGGGCTTTGAGATCAGGACAGGTTGGATGGTGCTTCCAACTATGTCATCTAGAAGGCAAGGATGTCCTTCCTTCTAGATGAATAAGGCCTAAAGGCATTTATAGATGCAGTGGTAGCTATCCCCACAGATGCAGATCAGCTGAAGGAGTACAGAAAGGAGATGGCGCAGGCAAAGAGGTTGATCCTTGATAGTGTTCGGGATCACATTATTTCACACATAGCTGGCAAAGGGATTGCCAGAGAAATGTGGGAGACTTTCACCATGCTGTACCAAGGCACTTCCGAGCAGCGGAAGATGTACTTAGAGGAGAAGCTAAGATGCACCAGGATGCAGAAATGGGAAGGCATAGACCCCTTCCTCACCAGGATTCAGGAGGTCCAAGACCATTTATCAGTTGCAGGGGCAGCACCTCAACCCACAAAGCTTGTGAGATTGGCACTCAATAGTGTCTCTGAGTTGTGGCAAGTCTTTGTCCAAAGCATATTGAGCAAAGACAAACTACCAGAGTGGGACATGATGTGGACTAACTTACAACAGGAGGAGTTGAGATGAGCTCTAGTGAAGAGCTCCATCAGTGGCAGAAGCAGTGGATCGAAGTAGGTGAAGGAGGAGGATGTGGCCCTCACATCGAAGGGTCCCAGACAAGGACAGGGGGAGCAACGAAAGAAGGACCTGTCAAAGGTCAAGTGCTTCAGATGTGGTTAGCCTGATCACAACAACACCTAACGTCCTCTCAGGAATAAGGACAAAGAGGAAAAGCTGTGTTGATTTGGGGTAGCATTGGATGTGCTCTAAGCCTCAAATTTTGCAGGGAGGCTTGGGTACAGGTATTCCAAAGAACCCAGAAGTGATTTTATTAAAATAATTAATATTTTTAATGGGGTTCCTAAGTCTAAACTTAGCAAAATTAAAATATTAATGGGTATTAATCTAATCAGGGGCAAAACTTCTAGAAAAAGCCATGGATCAAGTCAAAACGATCTAAGCCCTTGATTATGTTTTAATCTAGTCCGTTGGTTTTCCAATAGGAAGATATATGAAGGGGCTTGAGGGTCATTTGGAAAACACACAGAGAGATTGAGGAAATCGATTTTCTAAGGTGAGAAGTTCTCAGGAGGAAAATTGATTGAGGAGATCTTGCAGCAGAGGGACAGTGAGAATCTGGGAGAAGGAATTTCCGGAGAGTACCAGGCAGAGAGAGAACAAAAAGACGTCCAAAGGAACGCTGACACTGGCCTACGCAGTGCTGACGCAGAGGCAGCGCAGTCAGAGAGGGGAAGTTAAGTTCCTACTGAGAGAAGTTGAAATTCAGTTGCTGAAAGCCAAGGTGTGAGTCTGGGAGGCAAAAAAGTCGATTTCTCATCCAGCAGAGGATCCAGAGGAGAGGCAACATAAGACCCGGGAGGGGTGACGCAGAAGTTGGAGAGGGTGATGTAGTTCTGCGCAGAAGCCACGTAGAGGGTGACGCAGAGCCTCCAGAGCTGAAGGATCAGTCACTGATTCTCCAGTGACAGGGTGAGATCATTTCACCAGTCTTTTGTTCAGTATTCTCTCTGTAACGGATTGGTAGTTGAGAATCTTAGAATTGTACTAAGAATTTTCTCCTACATAATAATAAACCCTCAGAGTTGTTGCACTGATTTTCTCGCACTGGGTTTTTCCGGGGACTATTTGTCCAAAAATAATTGTGTCCTATGTGTTGAATTGTTCTTTCTTGCTCAGTATTTTGTTTTCGAATATATGTAAATTAAGTGAAGGCTGCAGATGTATTTGCTTCAATATTTACCATAGAAGACAGTAACTAACTTGCATGATTTAATCAAGTAGGAGAAGTAACATTAGTTTGCTGCAGTAGGGATTCCACCTAAGGAATTTTCACATGGTAGCAGAGCTAGTGTAGGAGAAACAAGAGGAGCAAAACCAGAAACCTCAGCGCTGAGCAAAAGGGGAAATCGAAAAGCTGCAGAAGGCAGCAAGTCGAAACCCCAAAGGGTTTGCGCAGTTCTAGCCAAAGGATCGAAAATGCGAGGCAATCTCTCTCTCCGAGTTGACGGAGAGAAAAGAGCTTCCAGTTCGAATTTTTGCAATGGCAGAGGGAGCAACGGTGAGTCTCGGTGTGAGGAGCAGCTGGAGAACCCAGATTTTTTAGTAGGCAGCTTTGCCGGGCTGAAAAGACATAAGAAGAAAGAAGCTGCGGAGCATAGTGAGGGAATACTTCCTCAGTGATTTCTTACCAAGGAAATCAACATTTCTCAATTGTTGAGTAGCAAAGGAGCAACAGCTTACTAGCTCCATCAGGGAGTGCATAAGTCAGCCCAGGAGCTACGCAGTAGAGAGAAAGAGGGAGTTGTTCGACAGTTTTCGGAGGAGATGGCAACCAGTGGCTTGAGGGATCAAGATAGGTTGGACGGGGCTTCCAGCTATGCCATCTGGAAGGCTAGGATGACCTTCCTGCTAGATGAGCATGCCCTTAAGATGTATGTTGATAATGTGGTGGCTGAACATGCGGATGCAGATCTGCTAAAAAAGTACAAAGTTGAGATGGCTAAGGCAAAAAGGATGATCCTAGATGGAGTCAAGGATCACGTGGTGTGCCACGTTGCTAGCAAAGGGACCACCAAGGAGATGTGGGATGCCTTGGCCACATTGTATTAGGGATCTTCCAAGCAACAAAAGATGTACTTAGAGCAGAAGCTCAGATCTACTCAGATGTAGAAAGGGAAGCGAGTGGATCTGTTCCTTACGAAACTGAAGGAGACCTGTGATGAGCTGTCAGCTGGGGGACATACTCCTCGAGGAGCAGCAGCAGCAGTGGGTCAAAGCCCAAAGTAGAGGAGGAGAATAATGCAGCCCTTGAATCCAAGGGGCAGCAAGGGCAACAAAGACAAAAGAAGGATGTCTCCAAGGTGAAGTGCTTCAGATGTGGCGAGATGGGCCACTATGCATCACAATGTCCTTTGAAGAAAAAGGACAAAGATGAGAAGCATGATCCGAAGGTTGCAGCCACGAAGATTGACGAGGAGGAGTTCGCCATGACAGTCGAGATACCTCAAGGAGGGAGGTGGGTTGATATAGAGTTGTAGTCAGGAGGACTGCAGATGGGCAGGATCCTTGAGGAGCCCACCTCTTAGATCATCACCTTGCTATGGGAGCCCATGATCAGGTGTTTCAGTTGGTGCCATGGAGTGTTGATGCGACAACTGCAGTGGCTAGAAGAGCCAGAGACAAAACCCTCACTGTTGCACCAATTTTCCCAAGTTGGGTTTTTCCAGGGACATTGGTCCAAAAACAATTGTGTTATTTTATGTGTGTGTGTTAGCATTTCTTTCGGTGTTTATTCTTCCGCAGTTTTATTTGTGTAGGTTGCAGTGTGAGTTATTTAGTATTTTCCGTAGGAAACAGTAAATAAATTGTTAAATTAAAATAACAATTAGGTGAATAATTTCTAATTGCTGCAATAGGATTCAGGTTTCCGAATTTTCACACCATTGAGAGCCCACAACTAACTTTCCCTCAGGCCTCGGCACTACCTCCCAAACATCATTTGTCATGATAGAGCTATACTCTTCTACCATGGCATCTATCCACACCTGATGTTGTGCGGCCTCCTGATTGCTAGAAGGTTCTTCAACCTGTGCCACCAAAGCTTGGTACCTGTCTAGCTGTTTGTATTCTCTTTTGTTCATCCTAAGAGCTCCATTGAACTCCTCTGCATCTATTAATGTCTAACAAACCCCCATTCTTGTTCGACCGCTAGTGGTGGGAGGATCGACCAGCTCCTCATCCTACCTCTATTGCTCCGTCTGCTGTGAACTCACTGGATCTCCTGCACCTGAGGTAATATTGGTACTAGTAACAGTACTAGATCCTTGTGACTGTCCTTACAGCTGCCCTTGCTGCTGAACCAATGGAGCTTCTGATGGCTCACCCTGATCAACTGCTAGCATCTCACGAGATTTCTTGAAGGCTTTGTCCTCAATAACTTCACGTCCCATCTCACTATGATCTTCCTGTTACTAGGAACATAGATCTTGAATGCCTAGAGGTTTCTCTATACCCATTGAAATATCCTCTTTTTGCAGTTTGATCTAATTTGGTGCGCTTCTCATCTAATACCATGTGAAAATTCATTTGAAATGCAGCAAATGGAAATTGTTCTTCTAATTGATTAATTATTAAGTAGTTTATTTGCTACGGCAAACAACAAATAATTCACAATGCAATTTCTTCACAATATAAACGTTGTGGAAAATAAAATGCAAGAAACTGAAAAATATAAAGCACACACACAATAATTTTGACAGAGTTATTTTTGGACAATTGTCCCCGGAGAAACCCAATGCGGGAAAACTGGTACAGCAGATGAAGGTTTTATTATTATGCAAGAGCAGAAATTCTAAGTACAATTTAGATGCTTAATCTAGCACTCCAATCTAAGAGAAATACGGGTGAAGCCAATACCTCAACACCACAACTGATTCTACTCTAAAAATTGGCCAATCTAGGCTACATGAAATGCCCTTGCGTGAGCCTCTGCACAGTCTCTACGTAGCCTAATTCGCACTGCCTTCGGAACACGTTAAATCTTGCAACTCTATCTATCTCTACCCCTAGAAGTGACTCGCTTGGCCTCCTAGAATTTATCCCAGCCCCTAGCAACTAAATTGACTCCTCCTCTGGCAGAATCGAACTCTCCTCTGAAGCCCTCTGTGTAGGCCATGCGCAACTTCCTGAGGAAAACTCGTCCCTCTCTCAACTGACTCTTCCAGATCTAGAAACCTCCTCTGAAAATCTACGATTGATCTCCCTCTTGCTCCTGCTTCCTTCTAGCTCAAATTCTTTCGGCTGAATGTTGCCCTCTGGAAAATCGATCTGCCAAGGAAACTCACTCTTCCTGTGTGTCTTGCTCCAACCCCATCGACCTCCTCTTATAATCTCCAGTTAAATCACCAACAACCATGATTAAGTCCTTATAAACCGCTAAGATCATTTCTAAGTTGATCCATGTGAGTTTCTAAAGAAATCTCACCTTTCTCAATTCATTGTTGTTAATTAATCATTTTCCCCAAGTTAGACTTAAGAAAAATTTTATCACTGATTAAGTAACTTAATTGAGCTACTTCTAGGTGGATTTTCCAGAAACGATTTTTGGGTTCTAGAGTCCTAGTGTTTCTTAGCCTCTCTGACCAAAATCAAGACTAGAACACCATCCGATGCTACAAAAACTAGCAGCAAGTATAAGTCTGGAAACTATGACAAAAAGAGGGATAACACGGAGGAAACAACATCAAACTATTAAATCATTACATTCAAAATTGAGAGCCAAGCTCAGTATTCTGCGTCATAAATATAGGATCAGGATCCTATACGATTTATGTATAAGATTCAATTATATTTTACAATCATCCCCTCCAGCCAAAAAGTTTTATGGGAGCCGACAAGCTATTTATTCAAAATTTTGTTTTGAAGCCCTCAGTCTAGAATCACCATTAGTTTATTGAGCTTTACAATTGTCAAGGGCTGCTTGTGCTCTCATCAATCATTGCATTTATGGCTGAATGCAGACTAGATAGGAAAGCCAATTTGATTTGTCAATAGAACATTTGCATTAGCTTCACTAACATTTGCATACAAAATCTTAACTCGCCTTGTTCATATTCATGATCAAATTCAGCGCAAAGAAGTTCCGAATTACTAACAAAAATAAAACACCAGCACAACATATATAATAAGATTTGCCATCAAATTTGGCAAAGAGGATTAAGTGAATTTTGTTATAAATTTTCAAAACTCCCCAAAAATATAACTACAAATTTGATATAAGAATATGTAAAAGACTGAAAACATGCAACACACCATCTATTGTTCTTAAACATGTCTGGATTCATATGTTGCTCACGAACAGTTATACGGATTTGTGGCAAATTAAATTCGCTGAAACTGGCAAATTGTTTCGGATTCGGCAAATTGATTTTTCCCCAAAAAGAACTATGACGAACATAAAATCAATGAATTGCTGCATAAACCATAGAGTACCTGGGATTTCTGCAACTCTGGGCTGCGTATAATGCCCATTGCACACAACCACAGCATCATAGACCTCCTCCACCACATCTCTCTTTTCTGCATTAGACCTCACAATCCATTGATTCTCATTCTTGGGATCCCTGCCCACATACTCAACCTCTGTCCTGAATCTGATAGATCGCAACAGCCCAAACTCTGCAGCAAAATCTTGGAGATAAAGAGCCACTTCCTTATGTCCAGGGAACCGTCTGCAGTCCCTCCCTTCCACTACTTTAAATGGGTAATCCATGAAACCCATCACCTCACGTGGGATATTAGTCCTCAGGGACAAGTACATGCTACTGTGAACAACTGTGCGAGCAGTATCCAGTCCCAGTGGGTCGGTTTCCACATATGGATCGTACACCCAGGTACCACCCACATGATCAGTTTGTTCAAAAACTACAATTTGGTGTCCCTCTCGGTTTAATTCCCGGGCAGCTACTAGCCCAGCAGCTCCTGCTCCTATCACAGCCACTCTACAGACCTTGTTGGGTTCATCATGAGCCATAGCTATTAGTGGTTTTCTTGGGGGCCTTTGGCAGCAGTGATTGAATTTGTGGTTAATTAGGAGCGATGGGACAGTGGAAGACTGCAGGGGGATCTTTTTGGGTACGAGTACCATCATGATGAACTAGTAGTTTTTAGGTAGGAGTGACATCATGATGAAGTAATATATTCAGAGATTCGTATAGAAAGTTTCCAGGAGTTTACTTCACCTTTCTGTTAAATCTTTGCTTTGGGACAATTAATTCATAGCACGGAGCAATAGGAAACAGTTTTGCTTTGGGATCCTCTTCTATTGGCTAAGGTTTCGATTTGGTTGAACCAAGTGTCTTGGAAATTCATTGAATCACGTAATTGTATTGGGACCATCTGAATCAGCTATCCAATGTTGTTCTGCTCCATTTTTCTCCCTTTCAATGCTTTGCGTTCAACTGATTTTGCGGTACAGGTGTACTTATAGTTTTTATCATCAACTTTAAAGTCAAATTGAACATGTCGTTGATTTTAATGACAATTAAATATATATGGTAAGATTGAAAGTTTTAAAAAATAAATTTGATGTAATAGTGTTATCAGAACATTTTACATTTACTTTATCAAAAGTTTATATTCAAAATATATTAAAATTGTGTTTCTTATTTTATAATAAAATTGTTAATGAGATATTTAAATTATTTAAGTAGATAGAATTTAAGAAATAAACAAAGGGATGAAATCTAATATTTGTGTGAATCTCAAACTAAAGTATAGTTTTTCTTAAGTGGAGAGATTTTTGAAAAGTTGATTATAAGTGTAATTAAATGTTTATTATTTTTATTTTTAAATATATATTTTTAATTAATTTTATTGGGAATTATTATAATCATAAATTTTAATGGTTAATTTATATTATTTAAATGTTTTCTAGATTTTTTGGGAGAGTTAAATTTATATATATTTTTAAAAATACAATTTAAAAAATAGAAAGAAAAAAAAATTTCTAAAAATTATATCTTCTCTTCTATTCTCATGAAAAGATTAAAGTAATTTTTTTGAACTCACTATAAATTATGAGAATTATAAAATTAAATTTCATATAAGTAATTATCTTTTTTTAGTTAAGACTTTTGTGATCCATAATATTATTAACAACATCTTTTGGAAAAAATCACATAAGATATATTCTTATTGATGCCAGTGTGGTTCATCTTCAGGATAAGATGAGGAACCAGATCTGGGCAATGAAATAAATAGATGTAGAGAGTTGTTAAGTTAGCGAGTAACAACTAGTTTGACTAAGGGGGAGAAAAGATTTGAAAAAAAAAATGTAATAAATATTTTAAGTTTATTATTTTCATAAAATATTAAAGCAATTATAATAATTATTTATTAAACCTATTATAACTAATAAATCTTAATCTATATAATATAAATTCTTATTTCAATCCATATTTAACTAGTAAAATTAATTAAGAGATTCAACTAAAAATAAAAGATTATAATATATAAAATTTAAAAAATATTATATTTATCTAAGTAAATATGAGAAAATTTAAAATAATAAATAAATAAAATAAAATTAAAAGATAAAAAACATTTAAAATAAATTTTTTTTTTTTATTTTTTTTATTTTTTGTTTGTTGGTTTTTTTTCCTCAATTTACTTGGATAAAGTATTATAGAGTTAAGTATTATAAAACTCTACCAGGAGAAATAAATAAAATCATAAGCTCCTATATGAATGCTTTTTTTATGGCTAAAACACAAATTTACTCTTTATCTAAGCTTTTAAGGCTCGTAGAAATAAATAAAATCATAAGCTCCTATATGAATGTCTTTTTATGGCTAAAACACAAATTTACGCTTTATCTAAGCTTTTAAGGCTTTATTATGCTTTATAAGTTGGGGAATAGATTTTACAGTAGATACATGAATTCATTTTGTAATTTGAGACATTTAGATTTGAGAAATTGTATGATTTTCAAGATATAGATATCACAAATTGTTCTTTAAAATTAAGACCTCTTTTATGTGGAGTTGGAAATTACCAAAGAGAATTGGAAATTACCAAAGGAAAGAAATTAAAGAATATTAATAGAATTAATTTACGGATAAGCGTATATATAAGGATGTCATCAACCCCACCCTAAAAGATCAAAAGTATCTCTCTATTTTAACTAGCTCAAAGAAGAAAATTAATAGAGCAAAGATTAGAACGAATTCTCATGAGCTCCATAGTGAAACAGGTCGTTGGGCAGTTCCTAAAACACCATGGATGGAAAGGATCTGCCATATATGTGAGAATAGGAACATCGAGGATGAAAAAACCACTTCCTCTTAGAGTGCCCTGTGTACAACCATATTAGATCTCAGTTTCACAATCTTTGTTACAATACTGACCTTCCTAGCCTTTTACAACGTCAAAATTATAGTGAGCTCAGGAGGCTTCTCTCCAAGCTTTTTGAGCATAGGAATAAAATCTTAAATCAAAACAAATAATTTGTTTCTTTAGGTCTGATAGACCAATGTTTGGTCTCAACGGATGTTAACCACCACCATGGTCATCATCATGAATTTCAAGTAAAAGAACTCGAAATGTAGGGATTGTTGCAAGGTTTTGTATTGGTCAACGTTTCACAAGTGTCTGATATTAGACAATAAACATGGTCAATTTTGATCAACCAGTGAACTATGGTCAACTATATTCAACTTCACATTGTAAACCATGGTAAATGATGCTAAACCATGTTTTTTTTAGGGCATGGTCAACCATTGTCCAACATCACATTGTGATAAAGATTGACTCAATATGAAAACCAACCATGGTAAACCATGCTCAAACATATTTATTTTAAAATTTATAATATTTATCTTAAAATTTATATGCCTTGGGTTTAAAAAACAAATTTTGTTAATTAAATGTATATTTTAAACAATGGTTTTTTTTTTTTTTTTTTCACAAGAACGGTTATGAGTTGTATTAATGAGGTGGTCTAAATACCAATATTCTGAGTACAATAGATATGGGCTCAATCCAGTTGGATTCTTCTCTCTGAAGCTCTTTTAGCCTTGCTGCCCACTTCCATTTGGGACCAGCAATTATGCTTTTATTTCCTATTTGGCCCAATTTAAAGATACATACAAACAGCTTTAGTATTAAGCAAAAAAACATCTATGAAATATTTTAAGGGATTGAAACCCATTTTTCTTGCCCGTCTCTGTTCAATGTCCCGCCCGATAGCTGAGCAGCTTTGTTGGCTTCAAGGTCTGCCTCTTTGTTGTTGTCTCTCAGTACATGATAGAATTTCAAGTTTTGAAATATCTTTGCCATTCCTCTGATTCTTTGGATCAGTCTTGCCAATCTTAAGTCCCATGGTATAGACCCAGTCACCATAAGTTTGATGATCACTTCAAAATCCCCTAGTATATTGGCTTCCTTGATTTCCAGATTCTGAAGTTGTTTGAGTCCTTGAAAGAGAGCAAGTGCTTCCGCTTGGATGCTGGAGTTGATTCCTAATCCCCAGGCAAAATGAAGGATCTTTGCACCTGCTATACTTTTAATTACTCCCCCTGCACCAGCGCTGCCCGGGTTACCTTTTGTAGCCCCGTCAAAGAAGAGGGAGTGCATTCTCTGATTGTGAATCCTGTTTTGGAAGTCCTCTTTGCTTGTGTCCCTTATTTGCCATTCCTCAGGGGGACCAATGTTTCTGATGTTTTGCTGAAAGTTCAGGTTCAAGAAGGACCCCCAATCTCTGTCTAACTGGGTGAGATTGGAGTTATCTTTGTGTTCTCCCCAACATTCTTTTAATTGGCCCTTTACCTTGGCCGCCACCATCTTAACATTGTGATGAATGTTTCTGAAGACTCTGCTATTGCACTCTAGCCATAGCTGCCAACAACATATTTTTAGCAGTGATGCCCAGGCCTCTTTGATCCCTTTGTTTTTGGGTGGAGGTCCGGGGTAGCGTGATTTCCAGGTGCCAAACAGATTTGATATGGTCGCCGAAAGCTCGAATTTGGTATTCCAATACTCCATCAATTCTCTCCAGACTTGAATTGAGTATTTTCAGATCAGGATGAGATGCGTGGCGTTTTCCTCAGCTTCCTGGCACAACGAGCACCTGGAGGGGCCGCAAAAACCTCGGCTCTGAAGTTTATCTTCTGTTAAAATTTTCCTGTGGCATAATGTCCAGGAAAATATGTCGATTTTTGGCAGCGTGGGATTTCCCCATACTGCTTTCCAAGGGTCGGGTCGATGGGTGCATTTGGAATTGCGTTCAAACAGGCATAACCTTGGGCGACTATGTAACCAATCGCTTGGTCTCCCCATCCTCGCCTGTCCTTTTTGTTTATTCGAACCGGAGCTATGCCATTCAGTAAGTCAATGAGATGGGCGGCTTCTTGTTGCAGGTGTGGGGGCAGCTCCGAAAGACTCCAGCTCGCCCACTGCGTGTCATCCCAAACAGAGATATCCCATAGTTTAGTTTTCCCTGCCGCCGCCATCCAGTCCTTCAGCGCCTTCAGCTTTGGGCTTTCTCCGATGGGCTCTTTGTCCATAACTCGATCCGTCCATAAGTTTATTTTCCTACCATTACCGGGGATCCAATAGGATTTTGACTGAATCAACGGGACAGCTTTGGAACAGAGTTTGCCAAACAATGTGTTTTCTTGAGGCAGGGGCACGTCTAAGCATCTCAGCCTTGCACCTTTGAAGTATTTTCGCCAGAGAACTGTCTGTGCCCAGCCTGGCTTAGGCGCAATTAATCTCCATACAAGATTAGCTCCCATTGTTATGTTCTGGTGCATGAGATTTTTGAAATTGAGCCCTCCCTCCATCATTGGTTTGAGGATAGTCTCCCATTTGATAAGTTGGAACCTTTTCTCGTTGTTTTTACCCCCTTTCCATAAGAAATGTCTAATATATTGCTCCATTTCCTGGATTATACCCTTAGGTGCCAGAATCACAGAGAACTAGAATAATGGGAGGCTGCTAAGGACAGCTTTAATAAGGACTGTCTTACCTGCCATGTTTAACCAATTAGCTCCCCAAGCCTGGAGCTTACTTTTGAATTTTTCTACCTGTGGCATCCAGTCTCTACTGTAGGATTTTTTGAGGAAGATGGGCATCCCAAGATACTTGAACGATGAGCATTCTGAGGAAGCTACGAATCCTAGGCATCTGGAGATGGAATTGATCAAGGAGGGCGGAGTATTCCAGCAGTAAGTATGGCACTTGCTCTTGTTGAGGCTACTGCCAGATTCCATGCAATACTCATCGAGTGTCTCCTTAAAGTTTCTGGCCGAGTGGATCGAGGCTGCCCCAAGCAACAGAGTGTCATCTGTGAATAGAACATGATTTATGTTTTGGACCCCCCTTGCTATGGATATCCCTGATATCTCTTGCTCTTGCATTTGATTGTTTAGGTGAAAGTTGAGCATTGACGCTTGGATTACAAAAAGCAGGGGAGACATGGGGAAACCCTGTCTTAACCCTCTTGTAGCCTTGAAGAAGCCTGCAGATCTACCATTAACTAAAGGGGCGATCCATGGTTCCGAGATGCAAGCCCGGATCCAGTTGATGAATCGCTCCCCAAAACCAAATTTTTTCAACACATTCAAAAGGAAACTATGATTAACTCGGTCAAAGGCATTTGCAAGATCCAATTTTATGGCCATACCTTGTTCCTTACGTTGCTGGCTTGATAGAATTGCCTCTTGGACGAGCGTGAAATTGTCCACTAAATGCCTTCCGTGGATGAAGCCACCTTGGTTCTCCGGGATGACTTTAGGTAGGATGTGCCTCAGCCTGTTAGCAATAACTTTTGTGATCAATTTGTAGCCAATGTTGCACAAGGATATAGGGCGAAACCTATTAAAGGTATTGGCTCCCTTTTCTTTCGGAATGAGTGCTAGGAAAGAAGAGTTGGTACTTCCACCTAATTTCTGGCAAGCCTGCGATTTATGGACCATTTTATACAGATCTTTCCCCACTATGTCCCAGCAGTTTTGTAATAGAGAGGCGGTAAAGCCATCAGGGCCAGGAGATTTGTCAGGATTCATAGCATAGAGGGCTCTTTTGACTTCATCCATAGTGACTTCACTTTCTAGCTGATGGTTCATTTCAACCGAGATCGAGGAGGGGATCCCGTCCAGAAGTCTAAAGTTCTGATTCGCATTGTTATCTTCACTATACAGCCCTTTAAAATGTTTGTGAGCTGCACGCTTAATACTTGCAAAGTCCTTATGAATGGTATCCGCTTCCTTAATTTCATTGATGGAGTTGAAGCCTTTTTTGGCTTCCGCGTGCTTGTGGAAGAACGATGTATTTCTATCAGCTGCTTTTAGCCAGAGGCATCGCGATTTGATCCTCCACGTTTCCTCTTCGATCAGGCAAACTTTGTGGTAGCATTGCTGGAGATGAGCCTCCTTGTCCAATGCCTCTCTGGTTATGTGCGCCTCTTCTGCGTTTAATTGGTATGCTTCAAGCTGTCTTTGAATGTTTTCCCTTTCAGCAGCTGGATTTGCAATAGATTTGGACCAGTGCTTCAGGGCGAATTTTAATCTCCTGATTTTTTCTTCCCAGATATAAAATGGGGATCCAGTAACTGGGTGAGACCATCTTTCTTTCACAACCTGCAGGAAATTTGGTTCCTTGATCCACAATGGGTTGAACTTGAAGGGAATGGGACCTAGATCCATGAGAGCACGAAGGGTGAGCTTGATTGGCTTATGATCCGAGGTGCTACAAGGCAGAATATGCATGCAAGCGTCTAGGCCGAGCAGAAGAAAGGAGCTATGCACCAAGAATCTATCCAGCCTTGCTGCGATATGACCAGGACCAATTCTTTTATTAGACCAAGTGAACATACCTGAGACGGGTTTGATATCTAGCAGATCCCAGTCTTGAAGGAGATCCTCAACCCATTCCCTTGCCGGGTCTCGTACAATGGAGCCTCCTCTCTTTTCAGATGAGTGCAAAGTAGTGTTCAGATCGCTTGCTATGATGACATTTTCTAGAGTGACCAGATATGCTTGCTGCCTTAAGGAGTCCCAGCAACTCTTTTTTTCTCCAGCATTTACCGGAACATATACATTAAAGAGACAAAGTATTTCTTTTGTAGTAACGTGCTGCATCTTTAGCATCTCCCAGTGAGTATTGGATGCCTTTGCTACCAACGAAAATCTGTTTCCATTCCAAAGGGCTCCCAACCCTCCAGAGGCTCCTCGGGCTGCAACAGCTGATGCATCACTATTTTTCCATAGTTTTTTACTGACTTGGAGAAATTCAAGTTCCTCCATCTTAGTCTCCTGGAGGAGGAGTATGTCAGGGGCCTCTATTCTTATTAGATTTCGAATAGCTTCTTCCTTTATTTTGCTGCCCATACCCCTACAGTTCCAGGAGATTATCTTCATTATTTGCCTTTGTATGGTTGGGCTCCCTTGGAGCCTTGATGCTGGTTTCTTACTGTCTTTGGCTTTTTTGCTAGCAGCTTCTCCAATGTTGGTTGGTTGCCCTGGATTTTGTCTTTGTATGTCTCGTGCTCTCTTTTCTCCCGATCTGTTTTACGTCCTCTTGTAGATCTCCTTACCGAGGATTGGGATTCTCCTATTTCCCCTTCCTCTTCTGATTCTTCTGATTCTTGGTCCTCCTCCTCGACTACTTCAGGGGTTCCTTTTGAGCTTTCATCAGCTTCTTTGTCCTTGGCGCTAGACGGCTGGGAGCCTTTGTCTGGGGACTCTGGATTTTGAACTGCTACTTCATGAGGGTCCTCTGGTTGGGAACTAAGAGGGCCGAACCTGTTCTCAAGATTGAACGAGGGCTGGGGTTGCTGGGTCTGCTTTGGGTCTTGCTGGGGGCCTTTGCTGGTGTTTCCTCCCGATTTCTGGACCTTGGTTGCTAATCTGGATCGTTTTACTTGATCCCAACCGGCCTCCTTCCCTTAAGCTGCATCATTGGTCGGTGGACAGTTTCTGGCGAAGTGTCCATATACTTGGCATATCCGGCACTTGAAAGGCAACTGTTCATAATCTAGCTTCTGCACATGCGTCCAGTTTCCTACTTTGATTTTGATGGCCTCCAGGAGCCCCTCCTCCAGATCCACCTCGACGCAGATCCTTGCGCAATCATATTGATCCTTGCTATTCGCTCAGTCTATGAATTTCCCCAAGGCATTTCCAATATGCTTCAGAGAGTCCCAGTTCCAGCAGTGAACTGGGAGATTAGGGAGCCTTACCCATACCGGAACAACTTTGGGTACATCTACTGCTGGATCGAAATCGGGGGTCCATTTGTTTAGATACAGCCCCTGGGGGCCCATGAAGTAAGGGCCATTTCGAAAGATCAGCTCTTTATTGTCTTTGGATGAAAATTCAAAGAGAAAGAATCCTCGTCCCAGGAAATAAAAAGTCACACTTTCGCTGATCAGCGGAGACCAGTTCCTTTTAACCCAACTCTCTGTCGACTTGGGAGAAGGCCATAGGCCTTGTAAACTGGCCTATGAGAGCACGCTCCGACAGGGAGAGAGCAACCTGGATTTGGGTTTCCGGGGGTAAGGAGATCTCAGGGATATCGTCCAGCTTCTTAACAAATTTCGCAGCTTCTGCATGTTTCTTCCTGGGTAGCCCATCTAGAAGTCGGTTGAACGCATCCGCTGGGGAGCTTGTCGGCAGAGGAGAGGAGGGAGGGGCCTGGGGAGAACCCAGCACCTCCATGAGCCCAAGATCCGAGGGCGATCAAGTCTCCATGACTTCAGCAGCGATCTGATCAGCAAACCGATCCGATTAGCAGTCAGAGTATTCAGGTCAACCTATCCCAGGCAAAGCCAAAGACTGAGGCGACGGCTCTCCGGGAATCCAAGGCGGCTCCATGATTCGATGATCAGCGGCCCCAGCGATCAGGTCAACCGATCCCACAGCGATCTAGTCAACCGATCCAGGGTCGATCTGCTATGCGATGAGGCGGAAGGCCGAAGGCCAATCTGAGGCGGCAACGCCCAAAGGTCAAGGCGGCAACTGCAAAGCTCTAAAATTTTTAAACAATGTTTTTTTTTTTTGTAAATTATACTAATTCTATTATGGTACAAAACTTTCAAAAGATTACAACGAGGCGGACCTCGGATAGCATCATCCTACAGAGATGGATGTTGCAGTAGTGTTAAGCATGACCAGCCAGGCAATTGTCATTCCCCAAGAGTGGAAGATTTGCCTGCAATTACAAAATCTGACAGAGGGGAAAAAAGTTCTGAAACCCCCATATTTTCCGACATACAGACTCTTAACCATGACCCATAACCCCAGACTGACTCGATAACATAGACCTGGACACTAGAATCCGCCATTGACATTGCAGGATTAAGCATAGTATGAGACCTGAGGTTGTGTCGCTGTAGTCAGCGTACCAACCTTACATATCGCAAGAGAATTGAGGAAGAAGAAGGGGCATATGATTACCCGACAAAACCACAAAATACATTGCCATACCCGAAGCCCACAGAGAATCGGAATCGGTTCAGTCGTCCACAGAGGTTGATGGAACCTCTTCCACCACTCGGCAGGCATATGGATCTGGCTCGCTTGAATCGGTGTGAGGCGCGTCATCTTCTGCAGGTGCACTCGGACCAGCCACTGCATCAGCTGATGCTTTTGCCGCTTGGTGCTGCCCTTGTTCTGAAGCGGGAGGCAGAATTGCCGGGTCGACTCTCTATGCAGGTGGCGAGGGAGGCTGTTCCAGAAGTGGAGCAGGAGGTCTGAGATCCGCTGCTGCTGGTCCATGAGCCTCATGCTCACACTTTTCAATCTTAACTGACACATAATATGTGTCTGAATCCAGAAGACAGGGAAAACTGAAGCGGGAGGAGGGATGGAAGCTGTGATGGCAAGTCGGGGCTTGGGCTCGCCCTGATCTTCTCCCCCTTCTGCGACGTGCACTGTTGGCATCGTCCGACAGCGAGTCAGAGGTACGTGGGACGGAGGCTCGACCTCTCGCCCCTCCCCTAGACCCACCTCGTCGGCAGCTGCCTCGTAGTCGTTCCTTCGGCATTGCAAACCAGGGTGGACACAGAGGTGGCAGGAACGATGCGGAAAGGAGTGGGGATAATGCAGCGGAGGCTTTGTGGCACGGGAGGGCCGGAGCGCACAGGAGATTACCACAGGGGGCTAGAGGATACAGGGTTTGGCAGCAAAGGGCACCTGAGGATGTAGGAGGGGACTATGACAACCGAAATGCAGAAACCCACGCGCAGACCATGGAATGCCGGAAGACCTTGGTGATAAAGCAGACTGAGGCTTGAACGCAGGCCACCAGCGACTGAAATTGAGCACAGGGAGAGGGCAGGGAAGAACAGGGGGCTGGTGAACTGCGTCGCCGCTTCTATCGCTCGGGACCTGCCACAACACAGAACGCCCAGACCAGCAATAAACCCAAATAAACCATAAGCAATGCATTACCTTGCTGCAGACGCGATGATTATAAGGAAGAGGCCGGCGGCTTGCCATGTGCGAACCAGAGGCTGTCATGAGTTTCCCGGAGATCTGAAGAGCCGACTTAATGCGAAGAGGGGAGGGCATAATGGTTCGAATGACGCAGAGGAAGGATCGAGATGGCTTATTAATGCTGCTGATTAAATGCCGGTGATGCGTGGCGGGACTGGGCTGCCACTTGCCCAGTGGGTAGCCCGCCCCCATACCATTAAACAATACTTGCACCTGCATCCGGGGAATTTTTAAACAATGTTAATTAAGTGTAATTTTGTAATTTATTATTTATCAAATGTAATTGCAAAATATATGTTTCTGTATTCAAGCTTCTGTGATCCATAATGAATTAACAAAGTCTTTCGGTAGAAATCACAAGAGAGAATTTTTTGGCAAACGCGTTTCGAACCAACAAATGTGGTTCATCCTCAGGACCAAATGAAAAGGCAGACCATGGCAAAGGCTTAAATAGAAAGCAATGTAGAGACATAATTTCAAGTAACGGCTATATTTGAACATTAATGTTTAAATTATAATATTAATTTATTAATATATTAAAAACAAATATTAGTAACGGCTATATTAAACGGTTAGTTTTTGAAAAATA
>APFE030632976.1:2677-12967 GCA_000404065.3 Pinus taeda | reverse complement strand
TGGTTTTCCACCAGAGCCTTAAATTCTTTAAACTTGTCAAAGACTTCATATTTCTTCTTAAGGAAATATATCCATGTATTCCTTGAGAAGTCATCTATAAATGATACATAGCACACAGACTTACGCAATGATGGAACCTTCACATGTCCAAACACATAATTGTGCACAAGCTCTAATATCTGTTTCCCCTCTTACCACCAGAGGGGAAACTCACCCAATTTTGCTTCCCATATACACAATTTTCATAGAAATCAAAATATAGAGAGCTATTACTCATACCTTCTACCATACCTTTACCATGAAGTATTCAGAGGCCCTTCTCTCCAACATGTCCAAGCCTTTGATGCCACAACATGGTCTTCTCTCCAGAGCCCACTAGATTTTCTGCTCCACTTTCAGGAACCACAGAACTGTTGCACCCATCTACAATAATGCTACCTAGCAGCTTGTACAGAGTTCCATTCTGAACTCCTCGCATCAATACCAATGCTCCTCGAACCATCTTGCAGGTATCCTTTTCAAACACTGTTTTTACACCTGCATCATCTAGCTTGCTTACAGAAATTAGACTTCTGGCTAATGCAGGAATATGCAGAACACCCAGAAGTGTTCTAACCCTTCCACCTTGCAACTTCAACTTTACTTTTCCGCGACCAACGATTCTAGCCTTCCTATCATCCCCTAAGAAGACATCACCACCATCTTATTTATCATACTCATAGAACCACTCTCTATGGGGAGTGAAGTGGAAGGACGCACCTGAGTCAATCAACCATGCCTCATGATCTACATGTGTACTTGAAGAAGCCAATTACACATCCCCACCTTCATCTGAGGTGGTTTTTGCCTCTGCAAAAGAAGCATCATCAGATCCCTTTCCTTTGTCAGGAGCTTTATATTTACAGTCCCTTTTTGTCGTGCCCTTCCTTTCCGCATTTCCAACACACCACCTTTACAGGTTTTCCTGGAGATTTAGATCTCCCTCTAGATTTAAATCTCCCACTCGATGACTTATTTTTGTTTCTGTTCTGGGACTGTCCTCGTACAGACAAGGCATCACCATTCTGTCTCTCCATATTTTTCCGTCTCATCTCCTCCGTCAGCAAGGATGAGACTATTTCATCAAAATGCGAGGCAGTTGCATTACTACCTATTGCAATAACCAGACTATCCCACAAATCTGATAGAGAACACAACAAACTGATGCACTTATCTTCATCTGAAATTTTAATATCAACAAATAATAACTGACTTACCACAATATTAAATGCGTTCAGATGCTCTGTCATCGAGTCTCCATCTTTCATCCTCAGGTTGTACAACTTTTTCCTTAGGAACAATTTATTCACTAGAGACTTAGATTGGTACAAAGTCCCTAACTTGTCCCACAAAGCCTTAGCCGTAGCTTCCCATGATACATTCAACAATACTAAATCTAACACAAACAATCATATTGTGCTCTTTTCCTTCCGATCCAACTTCTTCCATTCTTCATCGGACACTCCTGTTGGTTAGTACCCGGATCTACTGTGATCCATTGATCTTTATCCACCAACAGACCCTCCATCTTGAGTTTCCACAACTCAAAACTCTGACCATTAAATTTCTTGATCTCTATCTTTCCATTGCTTGCCATCTTCTTTCACCACCATAATCGATCCCGCAGATCTCCCACTGAATAGGGCCTACCACATGTCCAAGCGAAACCCATCAGCAATAAAGGCGTCCCCTTGAAGCCAAAACAACTCCAATACCAAACGTAAGTTTTAACCCCATACATAAATTACCCGCATACAAATTCTAAAACATAGAAAATAAACAATACAAGAACATAACAGATAAAGCACATATACATAAAGATTTTCCCCTGGATCCCAAAACCAGGACTACCAGCTTGATTTTTCATTATATTCCTTTCAATGTTACAATACATATTTATACATGTCAAAGCATCCAATACCATGGACCAAAAACCATCGCGTCCAAAGCCATGGACTGAAAAGCCATAGGTAGGTCCACCAACCTAATATAGGGTCCAAAAAAATTTTCTTGGGCCACTGCCTCAGACACGTAGAGGGGGGCTAGCCGCCTCCCTCAAACCCCCTAGACAGGGGGGGCTGCCGCCCCCCTGTGAGCCCCCTGCTGCAAAATCGGCACAATGAAGGGGGGCTTCGCCCCTCCCTCTAACCCCCCGGTTCACTACGTAGGTTAGTCGTGGAAAGAATATAACACAACCCAACACACTATCTAGTGTTCGCGAACTATTTGGCAGGAGTAGGGCCGATGCCATTAAGACTGGAGGCACAGGTATGCCCGAGCATGCCGTCTTCATTATGGTGCGCGATCTGTCAGATAGGAGGAAAACACACTATGGATATTGTCATATGCTGCAGAAGTATACGCAGATGTCCCAACAATTTTTTCGTAATTTTTGCAGGTCGGTAGGTCACGATGAACGCACTTGCCGAAGCTACGAAGTAATGATGGATCGAACTCCTCCCTAAAAGGTGCAAACCAAAACGCGAGCCCTCGACCCAATGCAGAGATGGTGCGCGCTAGATTTTAGGGGCACGGTCGAGGTCGAGGCAAAATGGGACCAGGAAGGGGTCGCAGACAACTAATTTGTTACAATTACAAAGGGTCAGGGCACTATGCCCGCGATTGTACAAACCCAACAAGGACATCATGTTGGTATTGTACTCAGTTTGACCATGAGGTAGAGACTTCCCTTCACTGATAGTGAGGATGTGTAAAAAGGGGGTACTCCAGCCCCCTCTAACTTAGAATTTGTAGATGATGAGGTCTGAGCCGTGCGAAGAAGACCTGAATATAAACATGATGCTCAGGAGTGATATGACCATCGAGGATGATAAAGGGAAGCAGCCAAAAGAAAGTGCATGGGTTCGCAAGGCTCCTACAAAGGAACCCAAATTTGATGTAGAACGCGTGAAGGAGACATTCATGGAAGCTAAGAAGAGCTTCACGAAGGCCTCCACTTTAGGTAGTAAGGATCAACTAGAACCAGGGACGGATCCTTCAATCCTCACTACCTTTCTAGAGACATGCATGAAATTGTTGCACGACAGCAAGGTAGTCAAAGGACTATAGGAACTTATCACCAGGTGCATGGGGTTAGGAGAACCGCGCGTGGTCTAGAAACTTGTAAAGCATGCATTGCGCACAGGAAGGGAAATGAGGTTGACTGTGCAAATTGACAAGTATGAAATGGATTAGGTAATCCTAGATCTGGGTTCAGACGTGAATGTACTGCCAAAGCAAACATGGGAACGCATGGGCAGACTCGCGCTACAATGGTCCCCTATTCAGTTACAAATGGTGAACCAACAGAAGATTTTTCCCATAGGAAGATTGCAAGGGGTAACAGTTGATATTGAATGTGCGAGCGTGCAGGCATATTTTGAAGTGATAGAGATTGTCTAACAGTAATCCCTATCCCGCACTACTAGGAATAGACTAGGCTACCGATATGAACAGACTCATAAATTTGAAGAAGCACAAAATGATCTTTGAGAAAAATTCACTACACATAGTAGTACCGCAAGTGTTGGGTGTGGAGCTTGATTATCTTCTGTATTCAAAGGTATTGCCACATTGGATGCCAGTTCGAAATGGGACGGAAATGCCGCCCATAAAATATTCGCTGCAGGGAGGGTCCAGGGGGGGCAGCTGCAACCTTTTGGGAGCCCCCCCCTCCCTAGTGGGGGGTTTCGGGGGCAGCGCCTATGTACACGATCCATTCCCAACACCATTCATAGATGAAGTATTGGAGAATTTTGGCAGTCAGGAAGCATACTCGTTCAAGGATGTATTCTCAGGGTACCATCAGATCAAGATCGCGCTGGATGATAGGAGAAAAACAACCTTCACAACAGAATGGGGCTGATTTCAATACACCGTTATGCCGTTTGGACTGAAGAACATGGCAACTATATTTTCGCGCATCGTGGTGGCCGTGTTCAAAGAATACATCCACAAGTTTTTGGAGGTCTATCTAGATGATTGGACTGTCTTTTGATTAGTTAAGCATCATGTAGTGAGCTTATGCTTGATGCTGGATACTTGTCGCCAACACCAGATTGCGCTGAACCTCAAGAAGTGCACATTCCTCGTTCCCTTTGGAAACCTGCTGGGACATGTGGTCTACAAACAAGGCCTGATGGTGGACCCTGCGAAAATTGTCATTATCCTAAATTTGGAAGCACCGTGAAGTGTTAAACAACTGCGTGCTACCTTGGGACACACTGGATACTATTGGAAGTTCATCAAAAGTTATTCCCAAATAACCGCGTCGGTGGAAAATCTATTGAAAAAGGATGTTACATATTGTTGGAATGATGATTACATGAAGAGTTTGGATGTCCTGAAAGGGAAACTAGCCTTCGCTCCAATCCTGGTCTTCCCAAAATGGGATGTGGAATTTCATGTACTTGTTGATGTGTCATGTATTGCGTTGGGAGACGTACTCACACAGGAGGGCGCGGAGGGTGTGGATCACCCGATCGCATTTGTGAGTCGAAGATTGTCCAAAACAGAAAGCAACTCCTCTACCACCGAGTGTGAGGGATTAGTAATAGTGTACAAACTCCAAAACTACCGACACTATTTACTTGGAGGACATTTCAAGATGGATACTGACCATTCAGCGTTGAATACCTGGTGAACAAGCCTATGTTGTGGGGGCGAATATGTAGATGGATTTTATTGTGTCAAGAATATGATTTTGAGGTCATTGTCAAGCCAGGATGCCTAAACACAGGGCCGGATCACTTGTCATGAATTGAGATGGGCGAGGAACCCATGAATTTGGAGGAGGGACTACCCGATGCATAGCTCTTTGCAGTGTGCACTGTGGATGGACACTTCGAAGGTATAATCCATTTTCAGACAACAGGGACTGCACAGAAGGAATACTCAGTCCAATAGAAGAAGGAATTGGTGGTGCACATGGCAGACTGTTCTGTTATTGCGGGGCACCTCTACAAGATGGGCAACGATGAGATATTGCGAAGATACGTACCTAAATTTGAATGAGGTTAGATCCTCACAAAATCACATGGGGGCATTGTAGGAGGACACTATGCAGGATGCATGACTACACAAAATATTCTTCACGCAGGGTTATGGTGACCAACCCTGCACCAGTATTCGAAAGCGCACTATAAGGCCTACGATATATGTCAAGGATTGGAAAACCATCACGCAGGGATGAGATGCCACTAAATTCCCAAATGACACTGCAGCCTTTTGAAAATTGGTCAATTGACTTTGTGGGCCCAATCAAACCTCAGGGAAAGATGGGTGCGTGCTACATCATCACCGCGATGGAGTACTTAAGACAATGGGCGAAAGCGTCGTCGGTCAAGGACTGCATGGCCGCTACGGCTGCGAATTTTTTGTTCGAAAACGTGTTCACATGATTTGGTTGTCCGAAAATATTAATGAGCAATCGCGGGACACATTTCCTGAATGAAACCATCAGCGCACTTACAGAAGAGTTCCAAGTGTATCATCACAAAAGTACACCGTACCACCCATAGACCAATGGGCGAGTAGAGGCATTCAACAAAATACTGGAGACTGCGCTGACCAAAGTATGTAATGCGCAGTGAAATGACTGGGACCTGGGCGTACCTACCATCTTATGGGCATATAGGACAACGTGCAAGAAATTGACGCGATAGACACCTTTCTAGTTAGTCTATGGCAAAAAAGTTTTCATGCCGATGGAATACACCGTACCTAGTTTGCGAATAGTAGCGCTCACAGGCATGACAGACCGCGAAGCTATGGAAGAAAGGCTTGCGCAATTAGAAGAACTCGAGGAAGAACAGTTTTTGGCTGGTTTTCATCAGCACGTACAAAAGAAATGTGAAAAGGTCTGGCATGACCACCATATCAAGCTACGCACCTTCAAGGAAAATGACTTGGTACTACTGTATGACAATAAATTTGAAAAATTTATGGGAAAATTCAGAATGCACTGGCTAGGACCATATGTGGTAAAGGAGGTCACAAATGGAGGTGTGGTCCAGCTAGTCACACTCAATAGAGAACCCTTCCCAAGCAAAGTAAATGGTAGCTGCTTGAAGCCCTACACGGGTGGGTCAGCTATCTGACTAACCGGCCGAAACACAGTCTTCATGGCTTGAGGAGCTGGACAAGGGCGCGGGACTATAAACACATGCACCAGATGTTGGTACCAAGGTAAGGACATGATTCAGATAGATGATTTAGAAGCAAGAATGCAGCAGGTCTAGCAAATTGCAGAACAGTGCGTCGCGAACCTCCGAGCAGTACGGGACCAGTTGGAGGGGCTCTGTGCCAAGGTCGCCACATCCGTAGAGTGACTCGAGACGAGTCACGATGATTTTTTTGGGGGCCTATTGGGCATCGAATCCCCCCACAGCATGTTTTGGGGCTCAAAGCCCAAGTTTTGGTCAAAGATTTTGTAAGACTTCATGAATTACAGGCGTAGAGTGTGAAGTATAGGTTAAGTCATAGGGTTGTCTGCCCTAAAGTATTGTAATGTAATGTAAAGTCATGTCGGCCTATCCATGGTCTGCCGACCATGGGATTGTATAAATAGAGTGAGGCTCTAAGTTGCAAAGATAGCTAATTAGGGAATTAGAGAGAAGAGTACGAATGGTTCAAGCATAGAGTAAGAGTCTAAGTGTATTGGGTCGTAGTAGTAGGAAGAGGTTCTGTAGCTGAGTGTGCAGAGGCCTAGTAGAGTCCACAGCTGAGTGCGTGGACCCTTGCAGCTGAGTGCACAGGGCAGTGTCAAGTCTGTAATCTTGATCAAAGAATAATAAAGAGAAGTTGATTATTATTTTTGTGTATCTGCTTGTTCATTGTCTTCTTTACATTTATATTGTTTTATTTATCGTGCACACTGATATGATTGTTGAATATGCTATAATAATCATTAGCCTTACACAAATAAGTTAAGTAATCAGGTAATAACAGATTGAATAGCAAGGAACTTGGGTATTATACAGGTTGCACCCTAAGTAGGGCTGCGTAGAAGCAACATCGTAGGTTGTGAAGGGATAGCAAGTGCGCATAGCGTCAAACCACAGACCTCCAGAAGCTCATCAAACATCCCCAGGGTGTGGAAACCTGGTTCTAACACCTCCCAAACTACTTTGGGTGAGACCTCAGTGCGCGCTCTGTGAACTATTGCCGAAAGGGCCAGTAGTACCAGGATTTGCTTGGCTAAATCACCTCTGAACCTGGGTCAAGCCCATACAAGCCAACAATTTGTCTGCAGAAATTTCCTTTGCATTCATTTATGCAAATCATATGCCATATTTGTTTTTCCACTCATTTGTTTTTTAATCACATGGATAATTTCAAGAAAGTGAAAAGGTAAGTTCATATAAGTGGAGAAAAAACATTAAGACAATTTATATGTTGGATGAGAAAGAATGAGTTGAAGTTAAATGGTCGAACATCTTGAAGCATCATAGTTTTAGTTGCTTTTGGGTTGCAAGATTAACTTTTATATCTGGCTATGCTAATTTAAAGTTTGTAATATTAAATGAGTCCAAAGTTGAAGTCATTTTTAATGGAGTGCTGAGAGTTAAATTCATTCGTAATGTAAGTGATTAAAGAGTCAAAGTCAGTCAAGTAAATGTAAAGCTAGAGTCATTGATTGTAATTGGGTGCATGATCGGTGGATCCCATCACCCTAAACTAGTTATTAAGCAAAATTGATCGGAGTTGAGTTCTTAATAATCAAATAAGAATCCATTAATTTGGGTGAATTTTTGGTAGTACCCGACACCCTAAGGTAATATAAAAGCAAGTGAGTGTGATAATCAAGCGAGCGAGTATAAGTTAGCATATTAAAGACCAAAATGGGTAAAGGAGGAAAACATCTTCAAAGTATAGAGCTAGAAATTAAAGAATTGAAAGAGCATAATATTGAATTTCACAACAAAATCAAAGTACTTGAGTGGAAGTTAAAATCAAAATCAATACATAATCAATCAAATGACTAGCACATTAGAAGCAATAAACGATCTTCAAAATGAGCTAGATATGAAAGAACAACTCATTAATGCACTCCAGATAAAATTGAGTGAAAAAAAAGATCTACTTGATGCACAATATACAAAAAATATAGATGCAGTGTGTGAAACAGACGACCTCATCCTAACAAAAAATGAAATTTTTGAAATTTGTGACACAAATGATCTAATCTGCCAGTTTGATGAAAGTTGTGACACAAATGATCTAATCCACCAGTTTGATGAAATTTGTGACACATATGATCTCATCCAACAAATTGTGCTACTAAATGAAATTGATGCAACTCATTGTACTGAAGATATAATTGAAAATTTTGATGAAACATGTGATACAAATGAATTGTTAATAGAGATGATTGATGCGCAGTATGATACAAATGACTTAATGAATCAAGCAAAATATCAACAACAATATCAAGTGTGAAGAATAACTACAAGTTGTGACACAAATGATCTAATCCACCATTTTGATGAAATTTTTGACACATATGATCTCATCCAACAAGTTGTGCTACTAAATGAAAATGATGCAACTCATTGTACTGAAGACATAATTGTAAATTTTGATGAAACATGTGATACCAATGAATTGTTAATAGACATGATTGATGCTCAGTGTGATACAAATGACTTAATGAATCAAGTAGAATATTAGCAGTAGTAGTAGGTGTGAAGAACAACTACAAGTTGTGACACAAATGATCTAATCCACCAGTTTGATGAGATTTGTGACACATGTGATCTCATCCAACAAGTTGTGCTACTAATTGAAAATGATGCAACTCATTGTACTGAAGATATTATTGAAAAGTTTGATGCAATATGTGATACAAATTAATTTCTAATAGAGATTATTGATGCTCAGTATGATACAAATGACTTAATGAATCAAGCAGAATATCAACAGCAGTAGCAGGTGTGAAGAACAACTGCAAAGTGATTTTTCCAAGAAGGTGATGAGACCTTGGGAAGAAATTTCTTTCAAATAAGATTGACATGGCTTGGGGTACAACAAAGAAAAAACGTTTTATGTTATATATTTCTCAAAACCTGTTCAGTTTGTAAGTGTGGGTTTTCTAGAAAATACCCAGAATTTTATTATGTGTAACCATTGTAAGAGAAATGGTCATATGGAGAGTAAATTTTTTGACCTCCATCCTTGTCTTCATTGTGGGAAGACAAATCATCTATCAAAGAAATGTTGAATGCATAATAAGACTAAAATAACAATTAATTATGGAAGGATAAACCCTTGGAAATGGAAACTAGAATTAAAGAAGTTGAAATATTCCTACAATCTACTTAAGACAAAGGTAAAGTTTCTTGAAGAAATAAAAAGAGAAACTCTCCTACACCTTAAAAGGGGGAGTTTAAAAATAAAATTTAGATGATTGTCTCACCTTTCAGTTGACAAAGGGGGGAAGTGATAATGGAATTGAATATGGTTTTCAAACTAAAAGTTTCGACAAAATCAACAAATTGGCTAGTGGGAATCATCAAATCTTCCTGTGGGCATCATAAAATCTTCCAGTGGGCATCATCAAATATTCTAGTGGGAATGTTGGGTTGTGTTATATTCTTTCCATGACTAGCCCATGTACTTAACTCGGGGGTTAGAAGGGGGGCAGAGCCCCCCCTTCATTGTGTTGATTGCGTAGCGGGGGGAGTCACAGGGGGTTTGAGGGGTGCATGTAACCCCACTCTATGGGGTCCAGGGTAGTGCCCCAAAAAAAATTGGTTTTGGACCCTATATTAGGTTGGGTGGACCTACCTATGGTTTTGTGTTTTGTGCATGTTTTTCACACATGGTTTTGGACGCGATGGTTTTTGGTCCATGGTTTTGGATGCGATGGTTTTCAGTCCACGGTATTGGATGCTTCGGCATGTATAAATATGTATTGTAACATTGAAGGGTAAATAATGAAAAATCAATATGGTAGTCCCAGTTTTGGGATCCAAGGGAAAATCTCTATGTATATGTGTTTTATGTGTTATGCTCTCGCATTGTTTATTTTATGTGGTTTAGAAATTGTATGCAGGTAATTTCTGTACGGGGTTAAAAACTACATTTGGTATCATAGCTATTTTGGCTTCAAGGGGACGCCTTTGTTGCTGAGGGGTTTCGCTCAAGCTTGTGGTAGACCCTGTTTAGTGGGAGATCTACGAGATCGATTCTGGTGGTGAAAGAATATGGTGAGCAGTGGAAAGATAGAGATCGAGAAATTTAATGGTCAAA
>APFE030632971.1:23962-38528 GCA_000404065.3 Pinus taeda | reverse complement strand
TGTTTGTATTTTGCAGGAATAACAAAGAAATATGGCTAGGAGAAATGTAACACTCGGTGTTGTTACTCCGCAACTGCAGTTACTCCACAACTATTGTTATTCCACCGATGCTGTTATTCCGCCGGTGCCTTTACTTTGCAACTGCCGTTACTCTGCCAGTGTTGTTCTCCATAATTGTTGTTACTCTGACGTTGATGTTACTCCGCCATTGCCATTACTCTGAAGTTTCCTTTACTCCGCCAGTGCCGTTACTCCACCAGTGCCGTTACTCCATAACTACCCTTACTCTGTAACTGTCATTACTCACTGTTGTTGCTACTCGCTGTTGTAGTTACTCCCTGTGCTTTTACTCATTGTGCTGTTACTTCTGTTGCTATTACTCCTTGTGCTGTTACTTACTGTTGCTATTAATCCGTTAGACATTTTTTTGCTACTCCACCATAAGGTAGGTCCATAGGTATGTCTCCATTGATTTTACAGATTTTATTAAGAATATTCCAAAAAGACATTAAAACATGTTGTGGACGACCGTAATTAAGTTGGGGGGGGGGGACCCATCATAATAAATGATGTGTACCTCGAAAAAGCATTAATGACACACAATCCCCACCTAATAGAATCTAATGATTTTGGTACTCCATAATCATACCTTTGATGTGTTGGAATGTGTATTCATATGCACAGAATCATAATTAGTCACCCTCCTAACATGCTACATTAAATTATTGAAATATCTAACAATACCACGATAATCTGTCATCATTTTCAAACGTACCAGTACTGTTTCATCCGTTGTCCCCAAAATCGACCATGACGTTATTTCAGTTGCCAACGGTTTGGAGCCCTGTCACTCTTCCCTGCCAACAAAACGTAGTTGTCACACTGATCTTGCCTCTATAGTGATGGGTGGATGATCAGTGCGACATGAACCTGAGGATACAATAAGAGTTCGGAACAATCAGGAGGTGTGGCAGGTTTTTGAGAACGTAGGCTGGAATGTTTATTTAAACATGTTAAATGGGTCGAATGAAGAAATTATGGCGGAATTTGCATTAAACTTGGGAGAAGGAAGCTCTCGGGTCCGAGGAATTGAAATCCCTGTGACAGAGGAAGCCATCGCAGAAGTCAATGGGCTTCCTCAAAACAGACAATGATGGTTTTCGAAAAGGACTTCCTTTCTAGAATTTCCTGAAGCCTTTTTCAGGCGGGAGAAAGTTTTGCACAACAGGGTCGGGGATATGACTAGAATTCACTACCACATTCGTGGGGAGGAGTAGTCGAGTTTGTCATAAAGTATATGAATTGCAAAGGGGGATACTCCACCATATTCAAATACCATCTCCGCATACTAGCTTACCTACGATTTCCCCAAGTGGAAGATTTTTCAATGAATCTGCCTTATTTCCTATTGAGAAGCCTTCACTTAATGGCACATTCAGCCCAGGGGTCGTGACAGGTATTGGTGGTCATCACTCACCATGTGTTGGTTTAGCTGTTAGTAATGAATGCCATCAGACAAATCCTGATCCTGTGGGAACTGTTTCGGGATTCCACCGAGGAAGAAATAGTAGTTGCTGTGGCTATTAGGGAAGATGAACCAGAAGCCATGGAGGAAGAAAATGCAGAAGAAGATGATTATGTTGACCAGGAGGAGCCAGAAGATATGGAGATGGAAACTAAAGAACTTGAAGAAGAGGAGGCTACCCAAAAGCAAGCTGAAACCATGGAGTCAATGGAAGATACAGGGGGTTGAAACAGAAAGGCCCACTAGTACTATAGCTGAGGCTGTCCCATAAGAACCAACCTCACCCATGGAACTAGTAGAACAAGTTGATAGTATGATAGCCACAGAGGTAGACCCACAATAGGCAAGAGTGGGTGAATTGGTCGATATTGCGACTGAGGGTACCCCACAAGGATCTCCTGCCACCATGGAGCCGATAGAGGAGGATAATCTGATTGAAGAGGAGGTCATGACCACTCTGACCATAAAATCCATGGAGGTGGAGGAAAAAGGACAAGAAGGGCCCAGAGCTGGGGAAGCCATGGGACCCATGGAGGAAGCACCGTGAGAAATAGGGTTTGAGGTTGGCGCTGACCCATAAGAACCAGCGTCGACCTCGAGACAAAATGTTGAAGACTCGTTCTAGTTTTCCTTCTTCTCCTCTATCCCAAGAGGAGCAAGGGTAAATCGTTCCCCTCAGTGAAAAGAAGAATAAGGTCTCGCCATTCTTATAGCTTTTAATTTATCACAGAGGCGACAACCGTGTGGGGTGGATGCTACTTAGGCGACAGGCACTTCTGAGCCTGAGAGGAGAGAAGAGACAGAGGTCCCTAAGGCTGGGGAACCAGAAAGGATTCCAACAAACACATTAGCAAGAGAGCATCTCGTAAGGGCATCACCCATCACGGTGAGTGTGCATGAAGAAGAAGTAGTCATTGGAAAAGAGGAGGGACCAAGCAAAGCGGTCCCGATGAATGAGCCAATGGAATAGCCAGGTGAGAAGGTCGTGAAGCACAAGATAATTGAAGAAGAACGGGTAGTGGAGGAAAACTCGATAGTCGA
This sequence comes from Pinus taeda, assembly GCA_000404065.3. Classification (NCBI taxonomy): domain Eukaryota; kingdom Viridiplantae; phylum Streptophyta; class Pinopsida; order Pinales; family Pinaceae; genus Pinus; species Pinus taeda. Next base: position 35,962 of record APFE030632971.1, on the reverse strand, counting down.
CACAACAGAAGCTGTCCTCGGGGATTTACCCCCAGCTGCCAGAATGGAGGAAGTTCTGATTAAGAAGGAATGGCTAGAGCTGTTTGAACAATGAAGACTCCCAGTTAAACAAAAATATCAGCTGTAGTTTAAAGAGATAATGCGGCTTAAGATGGAGGTTAGGAAATTAAGGAAGCAGGTGCATAAAATGCAGAAGAGGATAAAGAAATTCAAGCGGCAAGCTAAAAAGTCCAACACCATAGGGGTCGAAGCAGAGACTCAGATGGACCAGGTAGTCACAACCTCTTCTGCCACTCAAATAGACCTAGTCGAATGATTGTTTGAAGACCATGAGTATGTCTTAATGGCCGAAGTGCAGACTTGGAAATCTACTACAACCCAGTATCAAAATGAGGTCAGAAGAACTCAGGAAAATGCCTCCACAACCATCTTTGAATATGTGGAGTGCATAGATATCATGAGATTAAGGCATGCAAAGCAACAACTCAGGATGGAGCAGTTGGAAAAGAAAGTGGCAGAATTGAAAACCAATAAGGAGCAGATGTTCAATTTGGTGGAAGAGGTGATGGCATGTCACCCCCCTACTTCTTGTTATTATTTATTCTTGCATGAAAGTTTTCTTTTATTCTGCATGGAGAGCATAAAAAAGGAGATTAGTTATGAAATAGAAGATGGTGTACAATTCCTTCGAATAATGAGGACTCATGATGTGCCAACTCAGCATTTGATGTGTGAGTTTTATCTGCATGGGTATCTACTGCGTCTAGACAGAGAATTCAACCCGGTTGCGTATGTTGGGGACATTCATTTAAGGGCCCTCACTTCTTACACTTTTAATCAGATCAATTGGCAGAAGGCTTTTAACACTTTTGAATCCAATCAAGTTACAAAGCCATTTATAGTAAGAGGAGAACATGAGAGGTCAATCACAATGTTCACTAAACACAACACCTTTTTGGGAATTGAGGGGAACAGAGATAGAATGCTGAGGACACAAAATTGGTGTCTTGATCTTTGTGTCAAGCAATTAACCACATTTCAAGATGAGGCCCTTGATTGATATCAGAAAAGGTGGATGATGTCACCTACATCTGTCTAGAACAAGGAACCTTTTGGGGCACCAAATTTTGCATGAGTGCTCCCCAGAGTGCCCAGATATGTGGCATGTGTTCGAACATGTGCGGTTCGGGGGATGGGGATCCGGTTTTAGTTCCTATTATATGGGGTCCTGCAAAAAATTACACTCCAGCATATAATGTTCCAGCAGACTGGTGGAAGGAAGTTCTCCTTTCAGATGGTTTTAAAGTTCCAGGAACAGAGATGGTGTAGAATATGATCTCGCCCAGCTTCATGAAACCTATAGTCTGTAGAATCTAGACCTGCGGAGGCGGGGAACTGTATGAGGGCATGCAAAAGGCTAGTTGGGGGGAGATGTTGGGCTCAAAATCAGGCTATCTTTCTGTTGCATTTCCATCACCCTTTTTGACCTTTTTGCACTTATTTACCCATGTTTGCCACGCTAAATCTATAAGGTAAGCACCCCTGACTTGTTTGATTGGAATATTTTATTAATGAAGTAAAGTCACAGAGTTTTACCTATTCTCAGCACTAAAATATATGTTTGATCACAGCTTCTGGAGAACAGGAACCCTTGCTTCAACATATCGCAACAGATCTAGTAATTTCCAACCATAAGGAGGCCGCGTAGCTAGAGTCAGAGATCCATGAACTATTCTTAGACCTCTTGCTAATCTCGGTTATCTAGTGTTGGTACCCTTCCAACTAATGTATATTTCTGAATATGCAGTTACCATGTTTTGGGGAGATATGTTGTTCTCCCGCGCTGTGTATACCTTGCGCGCTGCCTTGAAAGGATACACACCCGGATTGATAAATTAATGTCAGAATAGGGTGAATAAATTGTTCATACCCAGACACCAACACCTCCTCCCTCTGGGACCATGACTTGAGGAAGAGACCCTTCAACAACCCCAAAAACACAGGTTTCTAGTTCTCGCTTGAGCTTTGGAGTTTGCTGTTTGATGCAATTACTTGTTTCATTTCATTATCATCGTTTTCCCTCACTCTCGGTCCACCCTCACCCTCACTATTTTTTTTGTTGTTTTCATTTGAAACCTCCTTCAACATGTTCTTCATGCATTGTTTCCTCACTGTCCGATCCACAACAAACCAGACCAATGACTGTCTGGTTCATTAGTTTACCTAACGGCCATTGCGCGTGAAGTCTTCCATCTACTTTATGCACTCTAATATCCACTGTCGATCTGTCTATTTATCCAACGACTATCACATCACCTCAATACTTTACGCGCCCCAATCTCCACCGTCGATCTGTCTAGCCCGATCTGACGGATATCATGCAATCTCACCCGGATTCTTGCACAACCGTTATCCGCCCGAGATCACGCGAGAAAAGTGGTTTTTCCGTGCTATGTGTCACCCAGCTAGGCTAATCACATGAAATTTCCAAATACATCTTACAACTTTGAGGGCGTGCGAGAAACTGTTTACAGCCTCCGAAAACCCGCTCCATCATTTTCGCACATTTCTTTTGTGATAAGATCTCTGTCGTTCATTTGCTAATTAATCTTGTTCGTCCATCCATTCACTTAATTCCTCGCGATAATATCTTCACCATTCATCTTCTTCGTTACCCTGTTCATCCATCCATTCACTTAATTCCTCGCGATAAGACCTCTGCCATTCATCTGCTTCATTACCTTGCTCATTCACCTATTCCCTAAATCGCCTGCGATAAGATCTCCATTGTTCATCCTATTCACTAACCTTGTTCATCCATCTATTCACTTAAGTCCCTGTGATAAGATCTCTTCCGTCCATCTTCTGTTCGTTAATCGATCCAACGGTCCCTATGCACTAATGCGTCCTTAAACCTCCTTTCACCAATTTCGATCTCCGACTACTCTTCCGCTTGAAAACAAATTTAGTTTAGTTCCTTTGCTTACACCTTAGTATAGTTTAATGCTCTTTATCTATGAAACTTAGATAGCAACATTAGGTTAGTGGTTATTTAGCAATTCTTTTTATCATAGCTGTTTAGATGGTTAGTTAGGTTATGGTGTGGTTTAGCATTACATGCCATTTTCTTCATTATTGCAATAGAGTAGATGGTTAGTTAGGTTATGGTGTGGTTTAGCATTACATGCTATTTTCTTCATTACTGCAGTAGGTTTGCTCTTCTTCCATCAAAGAATTAAGCTTCTTCTAACCCTATTCAAGTCTAGCTTGGAGCCCTTAGGGTCTCTTGCTAGACGAGCAGTGACAATAGGCAAGACCTTCACTTTTACTTATGCATATAGCACCGTCACCTCCAAATTTGTACAAACCATAGGTTGATAAGTAAGGTTGGTAGCCTTGGGAGTTGCAGCATTCTTTTTGCAATACCTAAGATCATCATGAGTGTTCTAGGAGCTCCTTGTCTCTCTCATGTTTCTCACTAGGGTTGAGTTCCCTGGTGGCATTATACCAATTCCTCACTCCATTTTCATGGTCATGTCTAGAATGAGAATATGACCAATTAAAATTAGCTCTCTTGCAATGAGCAACTACAACCTTCTCAGGGTCATATGTGCAATAGTTATAGGTTACAAATTGACTCCTCTTTAAAGCCTCAGCCTTTGCCTCTACTTTCTTGAGGTTTTCTACCATATAGGCTCTGATGACAAGAGGGAAGGCTGGCCATGGTTTCTTCTTCCCTTTGCTTAGTACTTTCGAGAAACCCCATGTCGTTTAGTAACACACTTCTCGCAATTGCACTTTATCTATGGAAAACCTCAGAAGAGCATATGGGGCCTTATAGGAACCGAAAACTCTAGTAAATGTACTCTCCTGGATCGGGAACCAATCTGCCACCTTGACAATGGTTTCCATGGTCCTCTTCGACATACAAGGTGGTTCTTATCTAAACAATAGCTGATATAATGGGGCAATAAAAGACTCAGAAATGACATCAATCAACCCTTATAGTCGGTGTCCCAGAAGATTTTGTAATGATGGTGTACTGTGCTAGTTGCAAACATGTCCGAATTGTAGCTCCAGTTGTCAAACTGGCACCTTGCACAAATCGCGTCTAGAAGGTATGAGGCCATATATAATTCTGGTGGCTAATTGGCTTTGGATTCTTTTCTTCAATTATGTTTTTCCTTAGGGCCTTCAAGAGAATGCTGGCCCGGTTAAAAATTGATCCATGGGTGGTGACAACATACATGATAGGAACCCATGTACCGAGGAATGCATCACAGTCTTCTCTCCCATACAGGCGGTTCATCATGGCGGAGATCAGTTGATAAACCTTCCTCAGCCCATCTATCTTATATATTTCATCTGTCCTAACCTGAAACTTGCACAGGTCTTTCCACCATTCCCTAAGGATGTCTTTGGTAGGAGTCACAAAGTCGGAGAGCCACTAGGTTTTGAAAGTCTCTTGTTTCTCAGGGAGCCTGTAGTAAGTAGCAATGCCTATAGAAGTGATCAATTCTAGTGGTGCACTAGTATGGTCCCTTACTGTCCACAAATCCATTTCTGTGATTTGAATGATCCAGTCGATTTTTCAGCACATGGGAAAAATGGAGGGTGTGATGTTACCTTGTGGAGCTTGGGCCTCTTGACGTTTAGGTACACAAGGAAGTCCTCCTCGGTATCTGGTATGTTTGGCCTGACGAACTCCTAATAAATTTTATACCAGGAAAGCCTCGTGCTTTTATTAATGTTGTAGGTTGTGTCCCCGTAGATAGGGGGTTCCTCATACTGATGGAGTTACTGTGAACTTCTCCCACAACTCTTACGGGCAGACTTCATAGTAGGAGGTGCCATCTTGTCTTTGAAAGAGGATATGGAGATGCAGTCGAGATCCACGTCACCTGGCATATCAAACAAATAATCCCACGATGAGAGAGATGGCACGAGAAAAAAAGAGAGTGATAAAAAACAAACAACAACTTTCAGAGGATGGGAGGGGAGTTTTTTGGCAGGTCACAAGGGGGAGGAGGTCATAGGGATTGCACGGAGTAGGTTGCAACCTAGCAACTAAGTAGGTCAAGCCTCAGGGTGAAAATCACAAAGGTCGTAGGTCACATAGGTCATGGGTCGCACAAGTCACATAAATTTTCCTATCATGGCCTTAGGCCATGTGACCTGTGTTTAGGGCGTTTTGAGGAGATAAATGTGGCTTTAGAGGGGTCTTTGGAACTCCCCAGGGGAAAATGGCTTGACTTGCAGGGGAAGAAGGTTAGCTTAGGGCAAAAAAAGGGCATGAGGAAAAGTGAGGGGGGCTCATGAAGGTAAAGAGGCATTCAGTTAAGCCTTATGGTGGAAATGTGGTTAAATTATGGATAAACCCCCCAAGTTAGGAATTTACAGGGCTGGGGTTAAGGAGGATGACACCTAGAAGGAAAAAACGATTGTTGGGGAAGCAGAAAGGTCACCTAGCTATAGAAGTTGTGTGTATCATCCAACCATAGAGCCTCCCTGCCTTTCATGCAACCAAAGCAGTGTTAAAATGAGTGGTTTGAGACCGCTATATATAACTTTAGTTGCATGCGTGGAGGGTCACATAAGTCATGAGGCATGAGTTGGGGAAGTGTGCGACCTTTTTGACCAATGCGACTTTGTGACCCAAAGGTCGCTAGATCGTATGGCTGGGCAATTAGGCCTTTACAACCTCTGTGGTCTAGCGACTTCATGGTCGCATAGGTCACACATCTCACTATCCAACCTGTGTGATCTATGTGACTCCACTATTTAGAAAGGTCACATGGGTCACATGAGTCACAGGAGAAGACATGGTCACATCATGGTGTTGCAACTGGATGACTTAGACTTGGGTAAGGACTTGGCTCAACCAGTGAGGTTGAGACTTAGGTTCTTTGTGACTTTTCTAGTTTTTCAGGCTCCTGAGTAGACTCTAAGGATGGGTGGAAACTCTTGAAAAGGTAAAGGGGCTCTCAAATTTTGAAAAGTTGGAAATTTTGGAGGGGTTGTTGCAGCGGCTACAATAATTGGCGATTCACTGGTAGCACTCTAGGATCTGAGACATCTCTTGGCCTAGCTTAAGGCATACCTCAAAGAGTGTTATTTCATAGAGTTGCGAATCTGTTTGATAATTCTAAGTCTCCCCTTAACATTGGTAAGCTATCTCTGGTTAATAAAAACTTGGCCTTTAACACACACAAAATGATATCAATTCCTGTTGGTTCGTGGGGGGGGGGGGGGGGTATGGGGAAGGGAAGTTGAAGTAATGATATGATATTTAAGGATTTTTGGTAGTTACGGTACTCTGGTGTTGCTCTGCTGCCACCGAGCTTGGACAGTACCACAACGGAGTCACTACCTAGAAATCACAAACATTGCTCCACTGCTAGCGAGCTTGGATAGTACCTTGGCGGAGTCATTGCTTCACCTCTTTGTGTTGGGAGCCTTTCTTAGTCCTTTATCCCATATTATTTAATTGATGTGCTCATTGGCACTTATTCATCTATGCTTATTTTCAATTATTCAAGTGGATATGTAAGCTTGGGCAGATGAGGTTTCCTGACTTCTTTGACTTGCAAATAAGTTGTTTCTAGTTTTTCAAAGACCTTAATCTTTTCCCAAAATATGTATAAGCCCAAATAATTTCCTTCAGCTTCCTCCACCTTTACCCAACGGGTGAGCTAGAACATCACACAATTTAGGCCAAGTCAGTAGCTGGAATAGACCGGTGCGAGATAGGGGACTGTGGATGACATCATTTTCCCCACTACGTTAAGTTTCAATACTCTATTTTGGTCGCGGTTTAAGGTTCAATCAAAAGGTGGTTCCATAAAGCAACCATTTGAACCAAAGTGCTGGGCCACTTCAACCTCAGCATGACATGCCAAACATTTTATTCAAAGAGAAACAAAAATCAAAATAGAACTGAAAATATGAATTAACGGGAAAGAAAGAACAAAAGGGAACTATAATACAATGTGTGTTTTTAGCCATGAGGGCTGCTAGGTGAAGTAGAATTTGAGATCTTGGCCATTCATAGGAAGGGGTTCAACCCGCCCTCTCAGAGTTTGCAACTTATAGGTATGTTGGCCAATTTCTCTTTGACTTGGAAAGGACTGATCCATAAAGCTTGAAACTTGGTGTGTTTTCCCTTGTCCTCATAGGATTTATCCCACTTAAGAACTAGGTCTCCTACATAGAATTCAAGGGTTCCTGTGAATTTCTTGTCAAACCACCTCTTAATTCAGTTTTGGTGAATGAAAAGCTTCTCCCTAATCTTTTGTCTCTTCTCTTCCAATCTAAGGAAAGTGTCGATGCGGTTTTGAATGGTAGGGCAAGGAGATCTTTGTGATTCTTGCGAAAATTGGAGGGTGGAGAGGTAGAGGTTCAGTGGCAGGATGACTTCTTTCCCATAAACCAAAAAGTGGGGAGATGTTGCGAGGGATGATTTAGGCATAACCCAGTTAGCCCACAAGGAATTGCTGAGGGCATTATGCCATTTTCTTTGGTGGGATAGCAAGGTTTTCTTGAGGATGTGGATGAGGTTTTTATTGGTAGATTCCGCTAGGCCATTCCCCTGAGCATAGTAGTTAGCTTATTGTTTTCAAACAATGTTGTTTTCCAAAGAAAAAGCATACAACCTTAAAGAAAAAAAATATGTAGAATTATCAAACAAAAGTGAGGTTGGGACAACAAATTTGACCACGATATATTGATTTAAGAAAGATATTACCTCATCGTCATTAATTTTCTGTAACGGAATTGCTTCAACCCACCTGGTGAAATAGTCAGTGGTCATGAGTATATACCTGTGCTACTTGGAAAGGTTCTTCTACTGCTATGGGTTGGAGAGGGGTAAATGACCAAGCATGCCTTCATGCGTGCTTCTGATAGATGGAGCACTTCTAAGCATAAACATGTGCGTTCTTGAAGAGTATGGGCCAGTAGAACCCTACTCACATGATCTTGTGGGAAATGATGTCTCCAGAATAGTGAATCCCTTCCAGTCCATCGTGCAACTCTTTCAATACCCGTTGGGATTTTTCATATTCCAAACATCTTAGTAGCACACCAAGGTGTTTTTTTCGAAATAGGTTACCTTGAACCATTTGATGTGAAGCAGCTTTGAGCCTTATTTCCCTCTTCTTCTTTGTGAACAAGGTAGGCGATAGGGTCCCTTTACCTAGGTATTTATTTAGGTTAGAGTACCATGATGAGGGGTCATGGGAGCTAAGTATTTCATTCTAGTACATTTCAATCTCATGCTCCCAAACTTTTGCCTCCTCACCTCATTGGTCTGCGGCTTTAGCGGTTAGTTTGCATAGCACGTGCCCTTTCATGTGTTCAAGGGTTTGAACTCCAAATCATATTCCTAGAGGGAAGTCATCCAGTTGGCTCTCCTCTTGCACAACTCTTGTTGGATGAAGAGTGACCTAACAGCAGGTTGTGGAACCATCACTATGACATGTTTCTTGAGAATGTACGATTTGAAATGTTTCACTACTTTGTAGACTGCATATGCTTGCTTATCATTTTAGAGGTAATTTATTTTTGCGCCTTGCAGTCCTACACTCATGAAAGATATAGTAAATTCATCATTGTTGTTATCCTTTTGCGTGAGCATGGCAGCTAAGGATGAATTTGAGGAAAAAGTGTATAAGATGAAATCCCTGCTGAAGTTCAGGCTAAAGAGGGAAGGGGCCTCAACGATAGTTTTCTTGATGCGATCGAAAGCATCCTTTTCGTCTTGGTTCCACTTGAACACCAAATCTTTCTTGATCATGATATGTAATGGATTAACAATATGGGCAAAATCTGAAATAAATTTGTGAAGGAAATTGATTTTACCAGGGAAAGATTGCATACCATTTTTGCTCATCGGAGGAGGAATATGTGCCATAACTTTCACACAGTCAAGATCGTTGGTGATTCCATATTTGGTGATGATATGTCCAAGGATATTTCCCTTAGAGACCGTGTTCAAAAAATCTGCTTCAGATGGTGGAGGTGGTCAGACCTTCTTTTTGAAGAGACAGTGACATCACTGAGGTAAACCACCACAGTTTGGCCCATTAAACCCTTGAAATCGATGTCCATTGCTCTATGGAATGTTGCCCCAACATTAATAAGTTAGAAAGGCATGCGACGGAATGCGAACATTCCCTACTTCGTCCCGAAGGTTATTTTAATCCAGTCTGGTTGAGCTACTAGGAGCTTATTGCAGCAAGAGAAACCATCAAGCAAGGAAAATATTTCCAACCCCAAAACAGTTTGGATGATCTTCTCCATGGAGGGGATTAGGTAATTGTCTTTGTCTGATGCTAGGTTGAGGTTTTAGAAATCAACGCATAAACATATCTCTCTAGATTTTTTCTGTACTAGGACAAGATTGAGTTCCTTTCAGATGAGGGGTTCCAATGTGGGATGTAATTTCCTTAACTTCTGTTGCAATGGTTTGACCCCTTCTTTTGTAGGAATGACATGCTAGATGATTCGCGTATCATAGGTCTTTAGGTTGTCATATGTCCAAGAGAAAATTTCGCGGTACCTCTTAAACAAGCTGATGAGAGCTTGTCTTTCCTCAGAGGAGCATCCTAATCCTAAGTTGACGAATTTGGGTTCAAAATCAATTCCAAGGTTGATTTGTTCATACGAAAGGGTGGAATTTTTCGTCTTGGTATTTAGCGGGCACCAAAAGCGGTTATGTAGATCATTTTTTTTTCTAGCATGACCACTCCTTTAGGTATGGAGTTTCCCTCACGTGAGTTTGCCTCTTCTTGCAAGTACCTTTCATGTTGTTCCTCCTCAATGTCCATGTCTTTAAACAACTCCGTGTTTGTCATGAACTCCAGTATTTGTTATTCATCATTGAAAACAAGCTAGTTATAGTATCAGGGACGACCAATTTATAAACAATTTCAATTGAAAAACCATCGCTAAGGGGTGTAAATCTAGTTACTACATTTTCCAAAGTATTAGTAGTGGCATTATTGAATCTAGGAACAAAAATGATGTTAAAAGCTTTAAAAAAACTGATAAGGCGCCATACCTCTTTCTAGTAATTCTTTAGGTATGGTGACAAACAATTAATTGTGTTTCATACATGTCTTGTAATGATTTCATAGTCGTGATTACCTTCACATGCTCAGCTTTTAGATTTATAGCTTTCTTGAGGTTGAGGATTAATGACTCGTACTTTGCAGTGTTGTTGGTGCATTGGAACTATAACCTGCAAGAAATCAAAAATCTGTTTGTTTTCGGATCCATGTTGATGAAACCCGCTCCATCCCTATCGTGAATCTTGGACCCATCATAATATAGCATGTTAGAAAATTATATATTACAGAGCAATGGAACACATAAAATATTGCAGAAATATAAACACAGAAAACGCATAAAACAAGAGAGACAGATATACGTGGTTCACCCAGTTTGGGATACGTCCACGAGAAACATCCATTCCTTCTTTTATTATATTATCCAACAAACTGAAGAGATACAACCTACAATAGATCCACTATAACTCCCTCTGCTCTCTCAATCTCCTCTCTCTTCTTCACTCAAAATATAGATCTACATAGATGCAATACAATTCCCTCATATATAGCAAGGGGTTGCCTTCTAGGGAGAAAAACCCTAAATTAAACATAACTTCTACTGTTAGATCTCCGCCTAATGAATGACCTAGATTGACTAGAAAATTACAACAGTTTACAAGGAAATTTTACATCTATTCTTAGCTTCAGGGTGCTGCCCCTGAAACCCCTCGCCGGGGGGGCTCCCCAAAGGTTGCAACCCCCACCCCTAGACCCCCCCTGCAGCGAATATTTTATGGGCGGCGTTGCCACCTCATTTCGAACTGGGGTCCAATGCGGCGATACCTTTGGATAAAAAAGATAATCAGGGTCCACACCCAACAATCTCCCACTTGGAGACTGATTATAACAACTCCACGACTACTTCATTTGCTAGACAATGACTCCACTTTGGACCTGGCTATTTCTCATCTTCTTCATCATACTTGAAGACCAATTGAAATTGAGCAGAATCTCAGTTTCTCCATGGTTACAACTTTTGTTAACATATTTGTAGGATTCTGGCTAGTGTGTATCTTTTCCAACTTCAACTGTCCATCTTCCAATGTTGACCGTATGAAATCGTACTTGAGCTTTATATGCTTAGTCTTGGAATGAAATGTAGAGTTCTTTGCAAGATGTATGACACTCTGGATGTCACTGTATAACCTGCCCAACCCCTGCTTCTTACCCAATTCATCCAGAAACTTTTGTAATCAAATCATTTCTTTACTAGCCTTTGTAGCAGCAACATACTTTGCTTTTGTTGTTGAGAGTGCAACAACACTTTGCAGTTTTGAGACCCAACTGACAGCTGTTCCACCTACAGTAAACACATACCCGATTGTGCTCCTCTTATTATCTCTACCACTCACCATATTTGCATCAACATATCCCTATAGAGCAATGTTTGAACCACCAAAGCATAATGCTTGATTTGTGGTACCTCTCAAATAACTGAGAATCCACTTCACCACCATCCAATGTTCTTTTCTTGGATTGTTCATGTACTTGCTTACAACTCTCACTGCATGTGAAATATCAGGCTTTGTGCAGACCATTGCATGCATTAAGCTTCCAACTGCTGATGCATATGGAACTTTAGACATATGAGCCATTTCTTCCTGAGTCTTGGGACCCGCCTCCTTACTTAATTTGAAATAGCTAGCTAAAGGTACACTAACTGGTTTTGCATTTTGCATATTAAACCTTTTCAACACCTTTTCTATGTACTCACTTTGAGACAATGTTAATTTGCGTTTTTTCTGTCTCTAGTTATTCTAATACCAAGGATTTGTTTTGCAGCTCCCAAATCCTTCATTGCAAATGAATTTTCCAATTTTATTTTGAGCACATTTATTTCCTGCATGTTAGAACCTACAACAAGCATGTCATCTACATACAATAACAATAT
>APFE030632971.1:10026-23642 GCA_000404065.3 Pinus taeda | reverse complement strand
CTCAAGATGCAAATCTTCAGCTACTACTAGACTTAAAATAGTTTTGATTGAAGTCATTTTAACAATAGGAGAAAATATCTCATCAAAGTCTATACCCTTTTCCTGTGCAAACCCTTTCACCACAAGTTTAGATTTATACCTTTTTTTACCTCCATCTTCTTCCTTCAACTTGTAAACCCATTTATTCTGCAATGCTGTTTTACATGCAGGCAACCTGACTAAGTCCCAAGTCTGGTTATGTGCTAAGGAGTCCATCTCTTCTTTCATGGATTGCTCCCACTTCTTCCTGGTTTCTACCTGCACTAATTCTTCATAACATTCTAGATCACCAAAATCAGTCAACAATACATAATATAATGAAGGAGAGTATCGTTCAAGGGGTCTACTTATCCTGGTATATCTTCTAACACCACCTTCAGGTGTTTGAGGTGCTTCTTGTTGTTGTGGTTGTTGTTCTGCTTGTTGATCATTATGATTTTCAGGCATCATCGATTTTCTTGTGATCTCGTCAAGCACTGTGTATTCTCTGTTTTCTTTTTCCTATTTCTTTTCCTGTAGCTAATCCTTATAAAAAACCTTTTTATTGAATATGAAATCTCTGCTCCTAATGATTTTGTGTTTTTCATAATCATAAAAGCAATAACCAAAATTATTAACACCATATCCAATAAAGGTACATTTCTTTGATTTTGCCTCGAGCTTTGTTCTATTTTCTTCATTAATGTGGACAAAGGCTTCACAACCAAAAGTCTTTAAAAAAGAGTAGTTTACCTTTTTACCTGTCCATGCCTCCTCTGGAATACCACCATCCAAGGAACTTGAAGGTCCTATGTTTATTAGATAAATAGTAGTATCTATAGAATTTGCCCATATTGTAAAGGTAATCCTGCATGCAATCTCATGCACCTTGCACGCTCCATGATTGTCATGTTCATCCCTTATGACACACCATTTTCTTGTGGTGTTCCTGGAACTATATTTTCTCTACGAATTCCATTCTTTGAACAGTACCTATCAAACTCTTTGATGCAATATTCAACTCCATTGTCTGATCGGAGACATTTCAACCTTTTTCCTGTCTCATTTTCAACCAAATCTTTCCATTTATTGAAAGTATCAAATACATCAGATTTATTTCGAATACAATAAATCTAGGTTTTTCTAGTTGCATCATCAATAAAAGTAACATAATAATGAGAGCCACCAAGATATGATACCTGAGCAGGTCCCGATATATTTGTATGCACAACCACTATTTTTTCGCTCTTCTTTTCTTTCCCAACTCTAAGGAATCTGACTCTCTTCTGTTTTCCATAAACACAATTCTCACAGAATTTTAAATCAACATGTTTCAAACATGGCAACAAATTTCTTGAGTGAAGAATTTGCATCCCCTTCTCACTCATGTGTCCAAGCCTATCATGCCAGAATGTCGTATCTTCTCCTGTAGAAGTTAAAGCATTAACAAAATTAGAAATACCATTGCATAAATACAATGTACCTACCTTTCCTCCTTTCGCTATTACCAGGGATCCTTTAGTGACCTTCCAGGTTTTATCTGTGAAAGTAATTACGCAACCTTCACCTCCCAATTGCCCTGTTGAAATTAGATTTTTCTTCAGATTTGGAACATGCCTTACCTCCTTCAATAGACACTGATTTCGATTTTGCTGGTTTATGAAAACTGTACCCATTCCAATGATTTTACAGGGATTATTATCACCCAATCAAACCTGTCCAAAATCTCCTTAAACATAATCATAAAAAGGTTTCCTATCAGGTGTGGCATGGAATGAGGCCCCTGAATCTACCACCAAGGAATCAATAATATTTTCTAATCAAAGAATCAAATCATCTTGCAACACATCACCTGTTACATTCGCTTCGATTAGTTTCTTGCTGTGCATCTCCTTCTTTTCCCTTTCGAGACTTGCAGTCTTTCTTCAGGTGTCCTTTCTTCTCACTTTTCTAGCACACTATCCACGATTTGAACTTGGATTTTCCTTTTCTTGACTTACTTCGATATCCAGGGCTCTTTCCTCTTTCCATTTTTCTTCCCCTAGTCTCTGTAGTCAAAGCATTACCTGATGTCTCATCGGAGCTTTTCTGTCGCATTTCCTCGCTAAGGATTGCGCCGACAACATCACCAAACTTTAAAGTACTAGATCCAGAGATAGAGTTACTAATGGACATAAATAAAATATTCCAACTTTCTCGCAATGAGCACAGAAATAACAGAGCCCTAACTTCATCATCAAAAGTTACCCCTACAGAACTTAACTGATTGGTAACTGTATTAAATTCATTTAAATGATCAACAAAAGATCCACCTTTTGACATCTTCATATTAAATAAACGCTTCATAAGAAATACCTTATTTGAGGCAGAGGGTTTTTCATATAGTTTGGCCAATGTTGACATTAAACCCTCTGTTGTCGTTTCCTTTGAAATATTAAACGCTATCGACGCCGCTAGGCACAACCATATTGTTCCAAGTGCCTTTCTGTCAAGAATATCCCATTCTGTGTCTGTCATACTCGTCGACTTCTTTGTCTTTCCGCTCAATGGTTAGTAGAGATCTCTCTGATACAGATAATCTTCCATCTGTATTTTTCGTAGCTGGTAGTTTTGACCGTTGAATTTTTCGAACCTAAACCTACCATCTTCCGCCATTTCTCCCACTCGAATGAGGAACCCTTTTCTCCTACAAGTTTATCAGCCAAATAGACCTTCGGCTCTGATACCAGTTGTTAGAAAATTATATATTACAGAGCAATGGAACACATAAAATATTGTAGAAATATAAACATATAAAACACATAAAACAAGAGAGACATGTATATACGTGGTTTACCTAGTTTGGGCTACGTCCACGGAGAAACAGCCGGTCCTTGTTTTTATATTATCCAACAAACTGAAGAGATACAACCTACAACAGATCTACTGTAACTCCCTCTTCACTCTCAATGTCCTCTCTCTTCCTCACTCAGAATAGAGATATCCATAGGCGCAATACAATTCCCTCATATATAGTGAGGGGTTACCTTCTACGGCAAAAAACCCTAAATTAAACATAACTTCTACCGTCAGATCTCCACCTAATGAACGATCTAGATTGACTACGAAATTATAACATTTACAAGGCAATTTTACATCTACTCTTAGCTTCAGGGACGCCGCCCATGATCCCCCCGCTCCCCTTGGACCCCCCTACAGTGAATATTTTATGGGCGATGTTGTTGCCCCATTACAAAATGGGTCCAATGTGGCGATACCTTTGAATACAGAAGATAATCAGGCTCCACACCCAACACGGTTTAGTATCCTTCATAATAAACCTCTACAGTATTTTCTTGACATACTCACTCTAGTTTAATCATAACTTCCTCTTTTCCCAATCTTTTTTAATTTCCATTCCCAAAATATAGTTTGCCACACCAAGATCCTTGATACCAAATTTGGAGGATAATTGGGTGTTCAAATCTTGAATAATATCTTTTTTTATTTCCAATCAGAAACATATCATCCATATACAATACCAAATAAATAACATAATCACCAAGTAATATAAAATACACACAGTGATCCACATTTCTCCTTGTGAAGCCAAGTCCACATATATATGTATCAAATTTCTGATACCACATACTTGGTGATTGTTTTAAGCCATACAAAGAATTTTTTAACCTTCATACAAGTTATTTCTTACCCTTCACTGTAACGCCTTCAGGTTGCTTCCCATTGATCTATTCTTCCAGATCCCTCTGAAGAAACGTTGTCTTCACATCCATCTGTTCTATCTCAAAATCAAATGCAACAACAACAGATAAAAGTAATCTAATAGAAGCTAGCTTGGAAATAGGAGAAAAAATATCACCAAAATCAATTGAAAACACTTGGGAATAACCTTTTGCTACCAACCAAGCTTTTTATTTCTATACCTTGCCTTTTGCATTCATCTTTTTCTTATAAACCCATTTTTTTCCAATGGGCTTCCTTCCAACTGGAAACTCCACCAGATCCCAAGCCTCATTTTTTTCCAAAGATGCCATTTCATCAACCATGGCCTCTTTCTAGAGTTTTCCATTCTCTGAATCTACCGCCTTCCTGAAAATTCTAGGATCATCATTAATAACAGATAAAGAAAATTTTGAACATAAAGCAAATGGACTATACCTTTATGTCCACCTTCTCTCTCGAATTGATATTCTCAAAATTGTAGTATGTGGCTCTTCCTTTTTTGATTCGTGTTCTACTATAGAGTCTAATTCTTCCTCCTTTAGTTCAATCTCTATCTTCTTAGGTTTCTTTGGTAGGACTTCATGCTTAATAACATTTCTCACCTCTCTAAACACTACATCTTGGTTGTACACAACCTTCCTTGCACCTTTTAGATTTACTATCCAACTTGGTTCTTTTCTCCTTTGGAACATGTACATATGCATCATAACCAAGTACCCTTGAATGTGAAAGAGAGGTTTTCTTACCAATCCATTCTTCATGTGGAGTCTTATCCTCCAACATTGATGAAGGTGATCTATTAAATAGGTAACATGAAATATCCACTACCTCTGCCCATAATTCTTACCATAATCTAGTGCCAATAAGCAAGCCTCTTTCATTTCCATAAATATCATG
Source organism: Pinus taeda (assembly GCA_000404065.3). Lineage (NCBI taxonomy): Eukaryota > Viridiplantae > Streptophyta > Pinopsida > Pinales > Pinaceae > Pinus > Pinus taeda. Next base: position 19,004 of record APFE030632971.1, on the reverse strand, counting down.
TTCATTCTTTCTACAACACCATTTTTCTGAGGTATGTATAGAGTACTCTTTTTCCTTACTATAACACCCTTCTTACAAAACTCTTCAAATTCCTTCTTGCAAAACTCTGCATCATTATTTGTCCTCAACACCTTAATCTTCTTCTCTATCTAATTTTCCACCAGAACCTTAAATTTTGTAAACCTATCAAAGACTCCAGATTTCTTCTTGAGGAAATATATCCATGTATTCATAGAAAAGACATCTATAAATGAGACATAGTACACAAACTTACCCATTGATGGAATCGACACAGGTCCAAACACATAATTTTTCACAAGCTCGAATATCATTTTCACCCTCTTAGCACCAGAGGGAAAACTCACCTGATTTTGCTTCCCATATACACAATGTTCACCGAAATAAAAATCCAAAGAGAAAGAGACCACTAGATTTCTCTAGAGACCACTAGGTTTTCTGCTCCACTCTCAAGAACCACAGAACTGTTACACCCATAACTAACAGTGCTACCCAAAATCTTGTATAGAGTTCCAGTCCGAACTCCCTGCATCAATACCAGTGCTCCCCAAACTATCTTGCAGTTATCCTTCTCGAACATTATTTTTACACTAGCATCATCCATGTTTCTTACATAAATCAGATTTCTAGCCAATGCAAGAATGTGTAAAACACTAAGAAGTGTTCTAATCCTTCCACCTTTCAACTTCAGCTTGAATTTTCCACGTCCGATGATTTTTTCCTTCTTGTCAACCCCTAAGAAGACATCACCACCATAATATTTCTCATACTCGCGGAACCACTCCCTATGGGGAGTGAAGTGAAAGGATGCACCTGATTCAATTAACCATGCCTCATGATCTACATGTGTACTTGAAGAAGAAGCCAAGTACACATCCCCACCTTCATCTGAGGTGTTTTTTTTCCTTTATAGAAGGAGCATCATCAGATCCATTTCCTTTCTTAGGAGTTTCAGATTTACAATCCTTTTTGTAGTTCACTTCTTTTCCACATTTCTGGCATACCTTTACAAGTTTTCCTGGATATTTAGATCTCCCACATGAGGAATTATTTCTTTTTCTATTCTAAGACCATCCTCTTACAAAAAAGGCATCTCCATTCTATCTCTCAATATTTTTCCATCTCATCTCCTCTCATAGCAAGGATGATACTATTTCATCAAACTTCAAGGTATTTGTATTGCTACTTATAGCAACAACCAAAATGTCCCTCGAATATGGTATAGAACACAACAAACTGGTGTACTTATCTTCATCTGAAATTTTTATATCAACAGATAACAACTAGCTTACTACAGTATTAAAGACATCCAGATGGTCTCTTACTGAGTATCCATCCTTCATTCTTAGGTTATACAATTTTTTTCTCCAGGAATTGTTTATTCACCATAGACTTAGATTGTTACAAAGTCCCCAACTTGTACCAAAAGAAATCATCATAGATTCCCCTTATAATTTCAAAAATACTTAATCTTAGATGAAAAAATGTATTTTTCTCATTGCCTTTCGAGCCAACTTCATTGAGTCGTCTGCTGACATTGTTGTTGGTTTAGTAACTAGATATACTGCAACCCGTTGATCTTTATCCACCAAAATATCCTCCATATTGTGCTTCCAAAACTCAAAACTTTGTCCATCGAGTTTATTGATCTCCATCTTTAAACTTTTCACCATTTTCTTTCACTGCAAGAATCGATCCCTCATATACCCCACTGTAACAGGGTCTACCATTGTCCTGAGAAAAACCCATCAACAGAAAAGGCATCCCCTTAAAGGAAAAAAAGCTTTGATACCAAACATTGGAATCATGATTGTTGTTACACCAAAAATTGCAGGTGTAGTAAACAGAAACATCACCAGAGTTAATTAATCCATGAGAGGCAGTTAAGAACATGTCACGAAAGACATGGTAAGCGTTGGTTTATCCAATGTCCAATAGTTTCGACAGTTTGAGTTTTTGGTTCCAAAATTGCCATATTAAAATACTCCTTTTCGTATCTAAAGCATAGAGTAACCTTGCTTATGAAGAACCTAAACCTTTCTTCCACAGCCCTATATATGAATCAAGTTTCATCTTTATATTCTTGTTTTTAATTTCCATAAACTGAGAATAAATATTTTCTTTCTTACATGTGGAAGGAGATACACTAGAAGATTATGATTCCTGATCCATTCTAGCTATTGGAAAGAGCTCCCATTTAAATGTAGGATTGCTTGAGGTTGCTTTCTTTATTTTTGGAAATGAATCTGACCCCTCCTCCTCTTAAACTATTGGCATTTTCTACAACCTTTTCTCTCAATATTCTGTTTGAGATTTTCTAAGATTGTTTTTCTTCCCCAAATACTCCCTTCTTGGATGATTTGTGTAGTATAAACTAGATACTTCTCCTAAACATATATATTTGCAAAAATTTCTATTAATATGGGTTAGGAATATGTTTATACTAGGGGTTGATCCATGCTTTACCCTCCTCTCTAATATGATCTTGTTAGGATCATATTTCCAAATTTATCCTTGAGGAAATTTCATTTGTTTCAACATCTCCATGAAATATTGTAATGATGCTCTTTTGTTAATTAAGAAAGTTCCAACCTCTTTCTTCAAGTTGAAAAAGGTTGGCTTCTTTTTAGACAAAATTTTTTTATGATCTTAATTGAGGGTCTATATGATATATTCTAATGCAAATATCCTCATGGACATTAAAAATGGAAGCCTGTAAGGAGGAAATTCACAACCATAAATCTTGATCTCTATAAATTCTTAAACAAATAGAGGTCACCTACTTTGGTATATGGGATAAGTTGTAGAACTTTAATGATATCTAGAAATATTCTAAGAGGAATCTCATCAAATAATAAATTGTATGCAACTGATAATAATTGATTGACAAAGTAGGTACATCCATAACCTTGGGAATGCTTTCTCACCACTGGTTTCCAATGAATTATAGAAATGACATTTCCACTATAATAGTGAGCATGCAAATGAACATTTGGAAATTTATCCACCTTAAAATACAAAAAAGGATATACAAGGACATATTTGTATCTAAAATACTTAGTGAGATTGTAATGTGCTAATTGAACTTTGATAACATTGGTAAAATACTAACTTAAGTGAAACCTAATGAAAGACTTTTTGGTTGATGAAGGAAAAGTTGAGAACTCTAAAAAAAAATCATGTATAATTTTTTCATCATCATATCCGAACAAATAACAACACATTTATTTAATTTTCCTGGACATTTCATGGAATACACTTGATAGATATGGAGGAGCACTTTCTAGTGAGTTAGAATTCATAAGTAAGAAAGGCTCTAAAACAATAGCTTTATCTTCAATGTCAACTCATCATAAGGCTAACTTCAGAAGTATTCATTCATGGGTTGAGTTTGATTTGGATTCACTATCTTAAGCACTTCTTAAATGGTTACATGATTACTATGAAATAGAATGACTACATTATTTGACATGATAGCCTACAAACTAGGTAGGTAATTTTTGATACACCAGGAAATGAATTATAGTTAAGGATGTGTTTGAGGGATGATAAATTGTTTCAAATTAGACTCCTATATTAGGGAAATGTCCTAGTAATCCTTGAAAGCCTTAGAATCCCACTCACTAGGCTCATAAAGGTTGAATTTATAGCAGGTTTTGTGTTAAATTGATTCCCTATTTAGTAATGGAAAATCCTAAAAATTAACATGGTGGGAAGGATCTAAAGTTTTGGGTTTTGTGAATTTAACCTGCATCTTTACTGAATAAGGAATAATATGAGCTCGAAACATTACCCCATTGTATGGTGTGTTTGGTTGCTAGTGAGTAACAACCTTATTTTCGAAAGTGTGAGGCAACAAGCAAAAATCCACGTCATCGTGTTGCACTCTCATCATCTACAAGGCTAAGTAGAAATTGTTGATGTGATCGTCAGCCGATGTTCCCTTCTCGAGGTCGAATTTCGGGAGGTGTTTCTTGGGATGTTGAGGCATGTTGTGGAGTTGGCCTTGGATGCCTAATGGGGATTAAGCCATCTAGGCCAAAGGATGATGACGGTTGCCTCTCAGTGGGGGAGGAAAAATGGGGCAATTGGGATTCCCCTCTGAATCACTCTCCGTGCTGGACCCCCCGCTAGTGTGGGGAGGGTGCCTACCATTTCCCTGGGGAACTCTGACGTGTTCTAGGTCCTCAGCATTTCTTGTATTCTTGAAGTTCCTCAGGTTCCCAAGGAATCTAAGAAGCCACTCATTATAGTAGAAGTTAATGTAGTCCCTAAGATTATCCCCAGTCCCTTTCCCTGAGGGCCCTTTAATATTCTCTCTGAAAGGTTGGGTGTTCACAAGGCTATCTTGTCAGGGTGTTTGATTGTTTCCATGTGTTCCTCCCTGTCATGGTTGGTTGTTTCCCTCAGTGATTGTACTCCTATGATCTTCTCCTTCATGTGTTGGGGGAATTTCTAACCCCTCGATGGAGGCCTTTCAACGACATCTACATAGTCATTAAGTGCTAGCTCGAGTAACTATGATATGGAATTAACCAAGATACCTTGACACGTGTGATGATGCGTGGAGGTGCGCTGGTTGGAAAATGAGTTAATGGAAGGAATGCACTTTAAAGCCCTGGCGAATTGATGAGTAATAGGGAACATGGCCCTCAACTTCTCATTTGTGACTTCAAAGAGAGGAGGTTCATGTCCTTCCAATGCATCTTCAAGTGGGGGAGCTTGGGAAACCCCTTTTTGGGGCTTCGAGAAAGGTGGATCGAAAGAGGGATGGTACAGTATTTTGGGAGGGGTGGGGAGACGGGGTTGGTTACTATCTTGATGGGAAATTTTGGTGTGAGGGTGTGTATTGGTACCTGCCATTAGGCCCTCCTTCTAGTGCAAAATCTGTTGACGGGATGAAATTCTCCGGCAACAGTGAAGAGGATCTCCTGGTGAAGGATCCAAACTAGACCCTACACCGTTTGATTTAGGGATCCCATCTGGTATGTAGGCCTGACTGGCGCTCAGGTGTGTTGAGCTTGCTTCAAACAGTGGTGGGATACAAACTCAATTGAATGCATGAACTTCAATAAATATGGAATAACCAACAAAAGTTTATAACATGAACAACATGAATAGAAAGAATATAAATAACATAAACCTTACATAAAATAATTTTTAGAAGACTTCCGATAAGATTCATGTCTATATAAGAGAGTGCTTAACAACTATAAAATAGTACACAGTAATCAAGCATCTATAAGCAAAATCAAGCACAAAATATACAATAAGGTTACACCAATATCAATTAAACAATTCACAAATAGAGGCATAGATCTAGCAATTCATATAGCATCCATGCATAGCAAAACAAAGTTTGTAGCACAAGACAACACATGAATAAATTGTGTATCAAAAAACTCATAGGAACATCCGATCCATCAAGAAAGTAATACCCATGACACCACGACATAAAATATCTTTGTAATCCAATAGTGGAAAATAACAATTACTCCTTGCATATATTAGAAGAGCATAGCTTCTCTCAAAAGAATATTGTCCCCAAATAAGTCGACTAAAATTCCTTTACAATGTGTCATGAGCGTGTATTTATAAAATCAGGGTGACCTTTGGGCTACCCTTGACCTTTGGGCTTCCTCATGACCTTTCAACCACCTGGTGACCTTTAGACTTCCTTATGACTCTTTACATTCCAAAATTGTCCTATCCTATCCTATCCTAATTTGTTGAAATCACAAAATAATACAACATCTACCCTATCAAATTAACAATAGAAAGTTCGGGAATTTCTAGGTGGAGTTGACCCATTAGGCAAGTGTGCCACAACTTGTATTCGGTTGAAATGGGGGTGATATGTGGTTGTTCTTAATAATGTATGTGCAGGCATTTGAGAGCATATAATATGAGAGTGGTCCTTTTGGTATTCACCTGATTTTCCAAGATTACTAGTTTTGTATACATCCTTACTGGTTCAACCACACAGTGTGTGATATTCTCCTTTGTAACAGGCAGGTCATCTATGCGAGTGGCCTGTATATTTGTGTTGACGAATGCCTGAAATTCATATGAAATATCTTCCTTATTTCTCGTATGCACAAATTTTCTGATGGACAAGACTCCATGGATCTCAATCATTGATTCCATACCACTGAAAAGGTGTCTATATGAAGCCAACACTCTACCTACATATTTGGCTAGTTTTTCCTTTGACTGGATCTTGATAAGTAGATGGACTTTGGAATTTTTCATGGTGATCCAATCCTTCTTTGAGACTACCACCGATGTCCCCAGATACTTGATGGACCACTCATGTATACTATCTAGAGCAGTAACAACTTCCTTTAGCATAACAACCCTCTCTTTTTTATGGGCTTGTATGGCTAAGATCGGTGCTACTGTGTGATGTAGATTTGACATCTCTACATAGACCATATCCATGGCTTCACTAAGCGTCTTGGCCTCATCTTTGATTGTTGTTCAAGGTTCCATTGCACTAGAATGTACTAATTGGAGGGTTACATTTTCTTCCTCTGCTCTCTTTCTATGTTGCTCTGCCTTAGTGGCCTTTTGCTCCGATGCGTGAAGCTTGTTTTGGAGCTTCGTGATGTGTTTTCTCATCATAGCCACATTATGTTCAATTGCAGTCACAATTGTAGTTCTAGCCAAGGTGATCATCTCTGGATTAAATGTGGTGTCATAAATAATATCTTTAGCTATGGTGATTGATAAGGATTCTGCACGGTTCATAGAATAACATTTCCTCCTCTCCTGCCTGATTTTGAGGCTAACTTAGTCAAAGGTGCACTTGTGAGGCCCAATACCTCTTCTTCAGGGAAGCCCAACTCTCGCAAGGGGAGATTTCCTCCGGTGAGGGGAGTAGAAGGAGGAACATCTAATGCAGCTAGTTTGACTTATTCTGTGTCTATCTTAGCTATCTTACTGGTTTCTCCATACTCCATATTTCTCCTTTCCTCTTCTTCTCTTTTCCTTTGTTCTTCCTCTAATCGCTTCTTCTCTAGCTCAACTTGCTCCTGTTTCTTCTTGAGCTCCTTGGTTTTCTTGATATTTTCTTCTTGTTCCTTTAGTTCTTGTTCTCATTTCTTATTCTCTTCTTCTTCCCTAGCTATCTACTCTTCCTGCTTCTTTTCCTCTAGCTACTTCTTCTTTTATACCTCTTCCTTGGCTCTATGTTCTTCCTACTGCTTTTCCTCTAACTGCTTCTTCCTTTCTTCCTCTTCCAGTCACCTCTTCTTTTCAAGCTGGCCCTGGTCACCTGACTCTTGTGATTCCTTGAGATCTTCCTCCCTTTCCCTCTTGAGCTCTTGTTTATTCTTTTCCAGATTTACGTTCCTCTATTCCAACATTTCAACATATTCTCCCTTTTCTGGGTCACTTAGGACATCTTCGACCTCTTTCTCCTTCTGCTTCTTGAGTTTCCTGGTGGCCTTTTGTTTCTCTTGCTACTTCTTCTTCAAGGTGGATGACCTCTCTCGCAAACTAACATTCTCTTGGGAGTGTTCGAGGAGATCCTCGTCTCTCACTTGTTACTTACTAGGGTTGAGTTCCCTGGTGGCATTATACCATTTCCTGACTCCATCTTCATGATCTTTTCTAGAATGCGAATATGACCAGTTAAAATTATCTCTCTTGTAGTGAGCAGCTATAACCTTCTCAAGGTCATATGTGTGATAGTTCAAGGTTACAAAGTAACTCCCCTTTAAAGCCTCAGCCTTTGCCTCTACTTTCTTGAATTTTTCTACCACATAGGCTCTGATGACAAGAGGGAAGGTTGGTCATGGTTTTTTCTTCCCTTTTCTTAGTACTTTCAAGAAACCCCGTGTCATCTGGTAACACACTTCCTGCAAGAGCACTTTATTTGTGGCAAACTTGGGAAGAACATGCAGGGCCTTACAGGAACAAAAAAATCTAATAAATGTACCCTCTTGGATCGGGAACCAATGTGCCACCTTGACAATTGTTTCCATGGCCCTCTTCGACATACAAGGTGGTTCTTCTCCAAATAGTCCCTGATATAATGGGGAAATAAAAGACTCAGAAATGACATCAATCATACCCTTATAGCCAATGTGCTAGAAGATCTTGTAATGATGGTGTACTGGGCTGGTTGTAGACATGTCCCAATTGTAGGTCTAGTTGTCGAACTGGCACCTTGCACAAATTGCGTCTCGAAGGTATGAGGCCATATATAATTCTGGTGGCTGATCTAGTTATGGATGCTTTGCTGCAATGATGTTCGTCCTAAGCGTTGAAACGAGAATGTTGGTCTAGTTAAAAATTATTCCACGGGTGGCAACAATGAACATGATAGGAACCCATGTACCGTGGAACACATCATTGTTTGCTCTCCCATATAGGTTGTTCATCATGGCAATGATTAGTTGATAGACCTTCCTCAACCCGTCTGTCTTGTATATTTGGTCTGTCCTAACCCGGAACTTGGACGGGTCTTGCCACCATTCTATAAGGATGTCTTTGGTAGGAGTCACAAAGCCGTAGAGCCACCAGGTGTTGAAAGTTTCTTGTTTCTCAGGGATCCTGTAGTAAGTAGCATTGTCTGTAGATGTGATTGCTGCTAGCAGTACACCAGTATGGTCCCTTACTATCCATGAATCTGTGTCTATGATGATCCAGTCGATTGTTTCAGCACACGGGAAAACTGAAGGGTGTGATGCTATCTTGTGGAGCTTGGACCTCTTGATGTTTAGGTACACATGGAAGTCCTCCTGGGTCCCTGGTATGTCTGGCTTGGTGAACTCCTCATAAATGTCATACCAGCAAAGCCTCTTGCTTTTATTAATGTTACAAGCCATGTCCCCGTAGACAGGGAAAATTTTAAGAACCCCCCCTAAATTTATAAGTATAATAAATGGACGAATCTCCATGGTATATGGGAAAAATGGAAGGCGATTTTATCAATAATATAATATGTATATATA
>APFE030632965.1:150259-177878 GCA_000404065.3 Pinus taeda | reverse complement strand
GTTTATTATGGGATCATATGGCGAGGGGAAATGCATTGAACAACTTAATGACATTAGCTTCCAACATCAATTTTGTATCAAAAAAATTGATGGGAAAACACTAATATGGGGCAAGAAGTATTCAACTACTACAGAATGGGAACCATTATCAGGTTTGCAATTTTTGAAGTTCATTCCGGATCATCCAATATTTGCATCGAAAATATTGTTATTACAATCAGTTGGTGAAGTTCATAATGCACGCAAACAAAATAAAGATATAAATTATTCTGATTTCCTAGAAGAAATAAAAAAATGTATTAGATATACATATGAGTACTTTGACATTGCTGATTCAGTTTGGTGGGAGTCATTTTTCAATAATCAAAGTGATATCATTTCAACAAGAACAAATGAAGATATGCCTTTGAAAAATCCATTTATTTGGCCACAAAATGTGTCGAATGCACATGAGGAAATAAACATTGTTGAACAGCAACAATCTCAAGGTATCATTAATTCTTCACAGCCAAAGGAAAGAGAGATGTATATTGGTTCCAGAAGATCTCGTGCACAACGTGAAGCCATGGAAGACCTTTACAGGGGTTCAGTACAGGATATTAAGGAGGGTTGCATGGTCGTAGTGCTAGTAGATGGAGATCTCAATGGCTATCCATTTTGGGTTGCTAAAGTTATAAAGGTCTTTACAGAAAATGAGGATGTTACAAGTGTTGAAGTACATTGGTATGCCACAAATACACACCCATTCAATGGTGTGTATAAGCCAGAGATGGTAGTTGATAAAAAAAATGGCGGAAAGAGAAAAAGAAAGGATACGAATATAAATCGTCACCGCACAGACATATTGAAATTGGAGGATGTTGACATACTTTTTTATGACTTCAATTTAACAAAGAGGGGAACTCTTCTCTTCAAGACGATAGAGATTCTGAAAAGGTTGTTACCAGAAGGAACAGTATTGAGATGGGAGTCTGCTGAAACCAGTCGTAGATCTAGAAGAATTTTGAAACCTGAAATGATGGGAATGCATGTGGACTCAGATGGGGCACTAGTTGATGAAAGAGAAGAATATGGAACATCTTCATTAGCATCCAGTGACTCATCTAAAGACGTGAATTCTAATGTCATGCAAGAAAATATGAGTGATTTTGAATAATTGTTTAAGACAGTTTATCTAACTGATGTATGCATCGTCTCTTGAAATAAATTTTTTGATTTCCATATGGTGTTAAATGAGAAGTTATGAGACACTTTTATGTTGTTAGATCATTTTACTAGAATTTTTTTTTAATTTTGAAGATTGACCCTAAAAAAAAAAATCATCGTTCCAGTATAATCACTTTTTCGTTTTCAAGCTATATTTCGCACGAAAATTTTGTTTTCACTGCCATTTTTAAAACATGTTCAAAATTAGCCCTAAGAAAAAAACCATCGTTCTAGTATACACACTTTTCGTTTTTAGCACTGCTTTTGATGTTTTTTTGGCATTTTTTGCCAGAGTTCCTGTTTTGAGTTTACAGTTCCCGTTTCAAAGTTTACATTGTTACTTGCTTGGTGCATACTAAGGAGAGATCATCTACCCTCTAGAGGGAAACCATACAGTTCCCCTGATAAGTATGGGGACAATCTTTTATTCTAAAATAGAGTAACAAAAACATGCATGATAGAAACATCAAAAGAGCATATGAAAAACATTGATAGAGCAGAAATTAGGAAAGCCTTTTCTATGACTTGTTAGTGAGCCTGGTCATCCTTGGTAAGGCATTGAAAGGGTCATCATGGCCTTTTGGAATCCATGGAGGGTACTCCAACTCAAAAAACACACCATACGAGATGGTGGTGGTCTTCCGTTGTGAATTTTCCCCTTTCTGAGTGTTTGTAGTAGTAGTCTTGTTGACTGCAAATTGAACTTTCTCCACCTGAAAAAAAGTTTGAGCTTGCTCCCTAGGGCCACCTAGCTCCTTGTCCTTTGATTTCTTAGGCCCTGGTATCTCATGGCTGGGATGTTTGTAAACCTAAAAAAAAGAACCTGAATTGTTAAATTGTGTTGGCACATTGGGTGAGGTGGGAGGTGGTGGAGGAGGAGGGAATTGAATTCCAAACACCCCATTCAGTGCTCTCAAGTCCAGACGAGCCTAAGCTATATGAGATTCAATATCTACAATTATTCCTTCCACGATATGGAAGACCTTTTCTTGGTCCCTCATATGACACCCCAACACGTTTCTTACAACCCAATGACCATTTCTAGTATTATTGAGCTCTTGAGCCATGGTAGCTCTAAGAGCTTAATGCATTAAGGCATGTATTCATCATATTTATCCATTCTTGGAGAAGTCCAAGTTGAGGGAGGTTGAACAAGCCCACATCCACACCCACCATACACAACATGAGCTCTTTCTTGAACCATGGTCGCCCTAGAGGGAGAATTTCTATGCACAATTCCACTTTCTTTTTCCTTCACCACCTATCAAGTGTAGTGAAGCTTGGCAATAGAGGCCCACAAGCATAAGAATGACCAGTGATAGCGATTAGAAAATCCATACCAAGGTAAAATGAAATATAAGCTAACAATGGTGTAGAAAAGAAAAGAAACGAAACAAGGTGGCCACTGCGTGTGGCGAAGGCTAGCAAGCATGACATAGACTAACTATTGAGGCTGGTGAGGGTGACGAACATCTACAACAATACCAACAAATGTGGCAATTGTGAAAAACTTACAGATCGTAGAAAATACAAGAATTAATGTTCTCTTGTAAATTAATACCAAATACCATGTCGTGAGCATGGTGAAAATGCCCAGACATTATCCATTCTCCACCATCAACTTCAAATGGAATGCTTTCTTCAAGGGAAACTAAGTAGGATCGCCACCTATCCTAAGTTGTCAATGCACTATGGTGTACTAGCATGGGTGGCTACATAATGTGCTTTATGTGAGGAGTCACCTATATCCAAGACTCACTATGACATAATTGAGTCATAATCAACATTTTATTTAACTTATGCACCAATACAAAATCAAAACAAGACATTATCAAGGACATTTTGAAATATTTATAGTGAATGCATTGAATAACATTTTAAAAGACACAAATAGTGGAGCAGTTATAAAGTTAACATAAAATAAATTTGTAGGGTGGTTTAGAGGCACATGTGCACATTTATGTTTTCTTTCTCGTTGCAAACAAACATTACCATTTTACAACCCAATTTACCACTCAAATGAGAATAAGTTCCAAAAAATGAAAATAAAATTGAAAATAATTTTTTTTGTGGCAACTTGCCTTGTAACTTGAGTGTCGTCTCTAACATATTCTATTGAGACTTTGAACACAAGATACTTTTAAAGTTGATTGCAACCTTAGTGATTCAAACAAGATAATTATAAATAAACTTTAGATAATCTATTTAAATTTGAAGCTCGGTATGCGAGGGTCACGAGCTTGGTAGAAGGAGTGAAGATTGAACTAAATAAAGGGATTTGATAAGTAGAATTTGACCAATGGCTACTCATGATTATCATCTATGCATAGGTTAGATACTAGGGTAAATAAAGCTTAACAATGTAAATCAAAAGAGAATATTTTATTGTATAGATTTAAATACATCTAAAATCTTTACTTAGAACTCAAAAACATTTGTGTTACATGATCTCCAATCCACAATATGTAACATGTTAACCCACATATTAAAAATTAGCATTTCACAAATTTAAATGTCCATTATGTAGTAAAAATTAAATCTAAAATACTTCTCATGTTATTTTGAATATGGAAAATCAACTTAGGATTAGGTATTTACAATCTACAGTTGTTCGCTGCCATCACATGTTACTTGGAAGTCAACTATTTTAGGAGATTCTCTCCTGTTGATTGTAGAATCTCACGCGTCATGATAATGGATTAAGTGATAATAATATATCATATTTAAAAATTAAAAAATGAATATTTATTTACCAACACACAATACATTATAGAATTACCTAGCATTAATATTCTCCAATCTATGCCCATGTATATCCATAGATCCAAATATAAACATGGAAGAGCGAACCATAACAAATATAAGATAAAAATATAAAAGATCAACCCTTAAGATTGAGATTACAACCCTTGTCTTTAGATAATACTAAATCATACACACCATAACGAACATAAAATTATATATAAGAACCCCTAAGGTAGGGTAATGCTATCAAATACTCCTTATGGAAGCAATCACTAAACAAACCATGCTTGCTACAAAACAATGCATCATACATATCTCAATACAATGATACTCATGTGTATTAATTCGTTCTCGTGAGAATTCCTCAAGGTCTATGTCAACCACCCTTTATTATCATATTGTTTCCTCTTAACTACCTAGTGGAACTATTTATTACCCATCAACTATCAAATAAGACAATTATTTATTATGGTCACATTACATTTATTACTTCCATGTGGTTAACTCCCTAGGTACCCCATATTATTCTTCTAAGAGAATTACATTCCACCCCCCTTCACATGTTTCATCCTTGACACATGGGAATAAGCCATATAATATGGCCTTCTAATAAATGTAGTCCACTAGTACCATGCATGAACATACATTCATCATAATGAAATGTGGACATGGGGGCAGTTGTGGCCTTCCCTTGATCTTGATTCTAGTTTCTCCTTGGGTTCCACGCCTTCTTCATGTTACTTTGGTATCTTTATGCATTGATATTAGTTATCCATGTATCCCCATACTAGTTGCCTTTCTAGTTCCAAGTTGATCTATAGTAATGTTGTTGATGCTCATGACCTTTCCTTTCCAATTGTTGTTTCTCCGAGTGGCGTGGGTGGAAATATATAACATTGTTAGTTAGTGTATCTTCTTTCTTTGAAAAATCAACATGTGGATCTTTTGGGTAATTTATAACCTTAGATTCATATTCCATTTTATGGCTTCTTGTGGATTTTCTTTATTTTCTTCTGAAGTCTCTTCTTTTTATTCAACCTTAGCTATCAACAATTTTTTCTTTGACTAATGAATATGTGTTTCATTATCATCTTCCTTTTTATGCCCTTCCTGGGATTTTCAAACTATGTTTATGTAGGCTCTTCTTCTTATTCATCATAAAAATATTCATCCAATGTGTCATTAGATACTAAAATTCCTTTCTTTATAAGGACTTCTTCATGTGCCCCCTTGGCCCCTTCTTATTTCATAAGAGAAATATCTTGTAATGTATTCTCCTTTTTCTTGTACCAAAGCTTCAAAATTTTCTTCTTCACATTAATATTAATTGTACCATTTGAGTCCATCTAAGGATATTAGAAAATAATATCCACATCATCCATATCTATAGCATGAAAATATTAATGCAACATATATTTATCGATGTTAATATTCAAATATTTAAAATTTTGAACATTATCACCCTCAACTTATGTGTTGAATATGTTTTTTGGGAATTTAAAATGTTTTAACTAAGTTAGCATTGATGAAATTATGTTTTCTACTATGGTTTATAGAAATAATAACATTCCCCTACCGAATACCTCTAGGAACATATAACAGGAAGTTGTCATAAAAAAGAAAAAGCACTAGTGGTCTTTGTATCCTTTTTAATGCCATGAGACCATCTATCTAAATATATTCTTTCATATTCTTCCTTTATAAGGTTGAATATATCCGGATGGTAAAACGAGTCATCCCATATAGTTGATTCATCTCTTAGATAAATATACATATTCTCTTCCCACCAACTTGGATATTTTGATTTCATGCATTTTATATATTCTTTAATACTAGGATAATTTAATCACCCTATAAAATACATCGTGTGAAAACCCAAAATAGAACTAAGCTTTTGAATAAATAAGTCTCTTTTCAATGGTAATCCTACATGCAACTAGGTTTTTGAGGCAACTAATGTAAAATTATCATAATTTTTTGTGACATCTCTAATTGTCTATTATTACCACAATTATGAAATGCCATAGTGATTTTGCAACTACTCACACTACTATGACTAAAATTTGGACACTCAAAAGATATTTGATTATATACAAACTATGCAACCATCACCATAAGAAAAACCTTAAAACAACTAATTTTAAATCAATGATAACTCCACTTCCCATATGGTTTTTTATATGGTTCTATTTTTGAAATTCGTTTTTTTTCAAGAGGAACATGGATATACGACTCTATTCTTCAAATTCTACACCAAAAGTTTCATAAATCATTTTGAATGTTACCATCCTCTTTTTCCCTTTAAAAAAAATATGCACAAAGAAATAGCTTCTTCCCTTGTTTGTCCCATGAAAGAAATATAATACCACTTGTAGTAAATCTTGATAGATATAAGATCAAAATATGAATGTTCAACCTTAAGCTTAATAATTAAACCATTGTCTTTAGAAAATAGCAAAACATACACACCGTAAATGATACAAGAATATAGAGAAGAACCCTTAAGATAGGGTAACACCATAAAATACTCCTTATTGAATGAATCAATCCACAGGTGATGGTGCTTGCTACGAAAAATGCATCCAACATTCTTTCAAACAATGATGTTTGTGTATTTTTACTTTCTCATGACTATTCCTAGGGCTTATGCCTACTACACTTTATTGTTATATTATTTTCTCTTAACTACTTAGTGGGCTTATTTATCATCCATCAACTATTGTGCGGGTATATTCCATGATTACGGCCAAAATATATTTATTATTCCCTTGGGTACTCGCCAGGTACCCTATATGATCTTTCATGGCTACATTACAGAAGGTGCAGGTGGAAGTGGTTCATCTACATAATTTAATGGACTATTGAATTGATTCACAATGTACCATTTGCATAGTACCTCCAAAGTAGTAGTCATCAATGCATGCATTCCATTTCATTTATAGTTTTCGGTGGTCATCATCCCTAGCATAAGACATATTTAACAATACATAATCATCAAGAAAGAAAAGGAGATAGTATTAAACCCAACGACCACACTCCTAATTTGACAAGTTTTCAACTATCCCCTTAGCTATCTCATATCTATACTTAAAGATACCGAGCAAAGTAATGATGAATGGGACCCATTGTTACACATCAATTTGTCACATCCATGTAAATGATGTCAAATCTGTGTCTTTCAAGAAATATGGAAGAAATACCTCTCCATGAAGTATAAGAATGATGGATTACATACCTCAAAAACCCTAATTTTGGAGATCATCGCAGCTCCCAAGATTACAACCTGCAACGTTGCACCTTGCATAGTAAATGTGTAGCGATGTCATCGCTATTTTCCTTCACTAAAATTATGACAATATTCTTACATGGGTAAAAAATTAAAGGAAGGAAATGAAGATTCCATTCTAGTAGCCTCGTAAATGTTTCTTTCCAAGAGGTGTAGATAATGAGCTCAAACTCATACCATGATGGATCTCATTCCTACCATAGTGGATCCCATCCAATACATTATGGATCTAGCTCCTACCTTAATGGGTCTCAAACTTGCATCCTTGGTCTATAAAAGTAGTACATTCAAAAAGAAAGGGGTTGGATTTTTTACTCTTGAGACTATACTTTCATGTTTCCAAAGTATTGATTGGATACTTTTTTATTGCAAGGTTGGGATTGAGGGCTATTAGGAGGAATTTTTCACATCAAGGCTTGGTTGTAACTCTCTCCTTTTATTGATCTTAATATAAATGCATATTTCTTTCCCACATTCATTTTTATCATGATTGCTATGATATTCCTTGATCACTTGTATGGATAATTTTAAATCATTTATGTATCACATGCTTTGATAATTTGTATGTTTGTGTCTTTGCATATATTTTCTTAGAGAATTGAGAATGAGATCGAGAGTTATATCAAACAACAACGAGGACAAGAATTTCAAAAAATTTATGAACCATTCATCTAATCTTAAATTGATGATTTGATGGTAATCTAGGGAATGTTTTTGTGTGTTTGTTTGTTTTGTTCTAGACTTGGTTTCAAAGTCTAGGGAGATTTGTCTTTCCAACAAGATAAGATTTATCTACAAAACAAAATTTGTGACTCTGCGGGGGAGCGAATTTCTCTTCAGTTTTCACCGTTTTCTAAAAATTCGAATCTTTCATGAGTCTCTAGCAAACCTTAATTGATTATGAAAACCCATATCCTTTAGGAATTTTGATTTTTTAAATGTCCTCTTGATTTTCTTGATCACCAAACCTTGTTGTGGGTGACAGTGTGATGTCATTGCACTATGTCTATTTATAAACTATGAATATCCATGTTCATCACATTGATATTTGCTGGTTAATTGCGTTGATCTCCGAAAATTGGAATCTTCCTAGGGTTTCCTTTGTCTAATCTTAGATCTATTGATTATTGTTGTTTTTCGTAATGTTACCAGCCTGTTGTAGGTAAAACTTTTAGTTTTTATTTTTGTTTGGCTATCTTATTGTGAAAATTTCCATTTTTTACATTGCTTTGATTTGGTTGTTTCATTGATCTATTGAATGAAGGATAATTTTTGTTGTTGTGAATATTCAAGTATGCTAATTCTTACTTTCTTTATTTTCAGTGATCATTTTTAGATTTTTGTTGTTTTTTTTGCCAATTGTGGTTCACAGTCACCAAGTGGTCGCTACATCCACAGGTAAGAATCCGAGCATATTCACCTTAAGGGATCTAGTCGTCCTCTTATCTAGCCGAGCCTAACCCCAAGGGAATCAAGGAGATTTGACCACGTGACCTCCTAATTGGAAAGGTATTTTGCAACAGGAACTCGACCAATTGCACTATCCCTTGGGGCTTAAGTTTTGTTGTTTATATTTTGGAAAAGAGTTTTATTACTTTGCATAAAATATCATTTTTCACAAAAAGAAAAATGTTTTCTTGTGTTAATTTGTTTGTTAGAGTAAATTCATTGCATTGTTGTATTCTTCACTCTATTATCTATATATATATATATATATATATATATATATATATATATATATTCATTCTTGCATCTTAGAAAGTGTAGTTGTTTTTTGAAAAAATATTTTTTTGAATTGTTGTTTGGTTCGGAGGAATTTGATTAAAATAGGAATTTTACATCTTGGGAATTGAAAAATGTTCTCCTTCCTCTAATTTTGAGTTCACTAAATTGAAAAAATTACATCTTCATATTCGTTTCATTAAGATTTGAGTTGAGTAATAATACCATTGGTTTCATGTCCATTCACCTATTGAGTAAATAAAGAATTTAAAAATAATTCTTAATAAAATCAGTCAGACATTTTTTGTATTTATATCATAGTCACACCTACATTAGACTAGTTGTAGGGATTTGGAATAGGTGTTGAAATTTAATGCTCCAAAGTTTCAAACAAACATAGAAGCTAGTGTTAGGGAGAGAAATCCATTTGTCGCATCTTGTCTTTGGGAAGCTCCTCTTACACACGAGTCAAGCACAAGTCATATCAGACCCAATGAAGTAATCAACCCTACTTCATTTGTTATGGTAGCTCTCATATGCAAACATTACAAATGGTGTTAAAAGGCACTTGGGAATCACTTGAGAGGATTACCTCATTTTGAGGGATATCTCAAGTAGATTGGGATTTGTTACTTTCCCATTGTGTGTATATCTGACATACAACTGTCCCCCAAGCCAATTTGTTGTACATGGTAACTTTAGTGACCATAATCTTAGGGCTATTACTTAAGGTGATGACGAGGGGGAAGTCCTTGTTGTACCTAGAACAAACATTGACTAGATTCACTTGGGCCTTATTAGAGGGTACTTTACTATATGTGAAGTTACTTACACCACGTCATGTCCATTAAGTACGTTGTTAGCGTAATTAATTTCTCCTTAAGACACTTTTCATATTGATCTCTATAATGTTGGATTCCATCACCAACTAGTGATTTCACTTTGAAAATATTATTTGTGTCGTTTGACTCCTTAGATTTATTAACTTGTGTTACTTTATTTGTTTTACTCTTTAGAAGACCATAGGTGTGAATCATGAATTTGAATTGTTGACTATTGTTAAAATTCTTAATAAAATTCATTGTGTCATTTTTACCTCATTGTTCTCGTACAATGTAGGGTTTACCCCCTGAATATACACTTGATATATTAAAGACTATAAAACCAGAAAAAATAAAAAACTACAAAACCTGGAACATCAGAAATTACAAAATATGAAATATCAACATCTATTTTTACAAAACTTGAGATCAAATAATATGAGACATTGCAAACTAAAAAGTAGAAACTCAAATGGTTGAAACTCTAGAACCTGATGTAATTAAACTAGAGATTTTAGAACCTGAGGTAATTGAACCTAAAACTATAGAACCAAAGGTAATTTTACCCATGGAACCAAAAATTACCAAGCTAGTAACTTTAGAAACTTACATATATCCTTCTTTGGTTCTAATATCTACCCCATTACTGGTTACATCTTAAGAACCTATGATTTCACATGAAAAAGTAGATTATCTTCCACCTAGTTTGTTTAGTATCGAAGATATTATTGAATAAATTGAACCTACTAACCCTCCAATCAGGAGAGTTACAAAACCTCATATTATTTAGTTTCCAGCATTTCCTTTATGAAAAAACCCTTGATATTGATATCTTATAAACTATACAAGACCTATCATGTTTCTTTTGGCTAAGAGAATTCCATTGTTACCCACTCCATCTTTTTTACCAATTCCAACCATGACTAAGTCTACACTTGAAAGTCAAACTTCATACTCTCTTGTTAGTGGACCTACTGAGTCAAGTATGAATTCCATGTTTACTAGACCTCTAGAGTCCTACATTTATGGTGGATCATCCGTACCTATTGGGTATTAGTTGCTAAGAGGGACCTTTTCAGGAGCTGCAACTGGTTCTTCCTTTCCTCAATTTCCTCCTTGGTCTTCTCAAATTCCATCTAGTTCATCTCTAAAAAGTATTGGCCAGGCTTCCCAAACAATATTTTCTTCACAAAAATTCTTACCTAGGGTACAACCAGGTTTTGATCAACAACTTAATTTATTATATTATGGTGTAGGATTTGCACAACAACCCCCAATAGGATCTTATTCTACTGGGACCTCTTGTTGGAACATCTCCTCCACTTGAGGGGCAACATTTTGTTGGATCTTATCCACCTTTTAGTCAAACACCTTAGGAAAGTTTACTTCAACCTATTGGAACTCAACCTTTTACTAGTGCCCCATTCCCTAGAATGGTTTGTAATACTTGGAACCTTAATTATGGCAGTGCGCCTTAGATTCCTTCCAATAAACATGTGCAAGTTGTACCCCAGATTCATGTTGGTTAACCTATTAAGGGAACACCTTAAATACCCATTGGGAAGCCTACTTAAGGTATACGCCAAATCCCATATCAAGGTTATCCCCAAATGAAAATAATTCAACCCTTCCAAGGAGTTCCACTTACAACTCAATGTGCTCCAAGTTGTTGGAAATGTAACTAGTTTCAGTGCTCATAATTCTTGTTTTACTCATTTCAATATGTATTTTATGTAACAAAAGAAAAGAAAAGCAAAAATTGTTAGTTTAAAGCATGGGTTTCATGCTCTTTATTGATGGTGTTCTAGGTAAAAGCATGTTCTTCATGATTTTAGGGTTTGTTAGGTCATATGATTTATTGTCACAAGTCAAGAGAGTCAATATATTATTTATAAGACCCTTTCGAGAAACAATATCTTGTTAAAGAATTTATTTTGACTCTAGAAAGTCCTAGAAACATCCAAAGTACAAGTCAACCTAGACTAGGGAATTTGACCCCTTTGAAAGGCTACATAAAGGAGCAATTTGACCTCATTTGACACTCACTTCACAAGTTTGATCTCTCAAGAAAAAGATCTATCTAAGGCTAAAATAGGAAAGGAAGGAGGAGAGAAGGTCTAGAAGGAAAGAAGTCAAGGAAAAACTAGTTTTTGGGCTATATCTCTCCCACACATGTGAAGAACTAGGGTTTCTGCAGCTACAAAAGAGGCCAAAATTGTAGGTCTGAATTGCAAGAAGATCAAGTTGTAGGAACAAGTTGCAAGAAGAGTAAGTATATTGTTTTGACTTTGTTGACCTTCAAAAATATTTTCTTTCACAAAGGAAGGTCCCTTAAATATCTATTTCATTACTGGATTAGGGTTTCAGTGGGTCAAAGGTATAGGTCGAAGGTGCAGGACAAAGTTGGTAGACGGAATTGTAGGTTTGAGGTTGTAGCTAGAAGCTGGTTAGTGTAGGATTAAGTTGTGATAAAGTAAAGGGTTGAATTGGTACTTGGAGGAGGACTTGGTATAGGTTTGGGGTCTATATTGCTTCATTCGAAGTAGATTATATAAGAAGAGAATAATTTATTGGTTCTCCCCTTGGAGGGGTTTTACCCTAGCTTGGAGCTTAACTTCTGTGTCTAGTTCTTTTATTATTTTCCTCTTGCTATTTGTTTCATCAAGAAGATATAACGAAGAAACATAATGATAATAATACATCTCAAAAGAAAGTATTAAGGTTAAGGAAACTTGGAATTAATAATTTCCACATTTCATTTTCCAACACAAGTTACCCTAGACTTCCTCCTTTGACTTATCCAGGTGGAATGAAAATGCCTATGGCACAAGATATTCCAGGATATCTTTAGTATCCTCCTCTAGCAGCTAGAATTTATCCATAAAGCTATCAATATCCTCAACCTAATTTCAATCAACATTTACTATTTATTGCTACATCAGATTTACCATATTTAACCTAGATTACTAATGATCTGATTTATCATCATCCTTTATGGTTGACTATTCTTGAAAAGTGATCAAGTGATATATAGAAATTCGATGGTAGACCTGGAGAAGACCCATCAAATCATGTGATGAATTATCATTTATGGTGTTCATCTAACTCCCTAAATGATTATTCCATTCAGCTACATCTTTTCCAATGGAATCTAACTGGTCCTGCAACTAAGTGGTATATTGAATTACTGCAAGCATCCTTTGGTAATTCTAGCTCTTTAGAAACAAAAATTTTGACCATTTTATACTACCAATTCGATATGAAACCAATACTGAACTTTTTACTTGATTATGATAGTGAGACTCCACACATATTTCATATCGTATACATGAATAAAGACATTGTCGTCATTTAGTTAAAGATTATATTTTGAACCAGTTACTAGCTGAATGGTTTGCTAAATCATTACTTCCTAATATTACCGAAGATGTTGCCAAAGGTGGATTTTTTACCAAGGAGAAGGTTATGGCATGTTCCTGATATCTAGATCTTGTTTATTCATAGTCTGGCATGTTATCCTAATGCTCCTCGTCCATCAAATTCTATTCCATTAGCTTCTAGAAAATCTCACATTGTTGATGGTGTGATTGGTTCTGTAAATCAATAATGAATGAGTAAATCGTTTGGTAATTATAATCCTAATTATACTCCCATTGTTGTTGTTCAAAACTCACCTCTTGTTACTATTGTTCTTGTAATGCAATTCAATATTCATCAAATGGTAAATCTTGTTAAAAATCAAATGTTCTGCGTTGTTACAATCACTTAAATCTAGAATTTCTTTATGCTACAATAAAATTTAAGTAACTATAGATATAACATGACCATATAAACCATATCCACAATATAATACAACCAAGAACTCAATGAGACACAGAGAAGTTAGGTCAATGACCAACACAAAACCCATAAGGGAAAAACCAACCATATTTTTCTTCTATTAGAAAACAATTGTTTAACAAAGATACAAAGTACGATAAGAGAATGAAGAAGTTCACCCAAATATGAAGAAGATCTATGATAGAAGTAGTTAATGCAAACATTAAATCACTTTTT
The DNA here is from genome assembly GCA_000404065.3 of Pinus taeda. Taxonomy (NCBI): domain Eukaryota; kingdom Viridiplantae; phylum Streptophyta; class Pinopsida; order Pinales; family Pinaceae; genus Pinus; species Pinus taeda. The sequence continues at coordinate 164,042 of APFE030632965.1, read as the reverse complement.
ATCTCCAAGGTCTACTCTTGCTCTTTAAGACTATCTCTCTCTCTCTCTCTCTCTCTCTCAGTATTCCTCTAGACTTTCCAACTCTCTCTCTCAAGTTCACATTCTTCTTTCACAAGCACAAGTCAGTGTTGCAAGTGACGATGAGAGGCACAAATATATAGAAAAGTAAAGGAGGTCAAATTCATGAGGGAATAACTCCTATGCCTTGAGGAGGAGTTACACATGCCAAAATAGGAGTGTAACTTAGGCCATAAAGGAGAGGAGTGTAACTTAGGCCATAAAGGACAGGAGTGTAACTTATGCCAATAAGGAGAGAATTGTAACTTATGCATTAAATAGGTGTAAGAGTAATATTTTTAAGATGATTCATTAAAGTGTGTAAGAGAGTGTAAGAGGTGTGTAAGAGTATTAAAGAGAGAGAGGAATGCATCCATTAAGAAAGAGAGAGAGTAGCATATACCTTAATTGAGGGGAGTTACATATGACGTGATTTACTCACATGATTGAGAGACTTGAATATATTTTTAATAATATAATAATAATATCATAATGAGGATAATAGCTATACTAATAATAATAATTATGATTATGTTAAAAATTAAACAACTGAGGCTAATTAAGGACAATTTAAGTGATTTTCCATCATATATATATGATTACGAATTGATGGAAGGTTGTTATGTAGAATTTGTGATTGCGAACAAAGGTTAATTACCTAGACTTAGTGGCCTATTCTAGAGAAATAGATGGAAAGAACATAAATTATTCCTTAGAGATATTAGAGTATGCGAGTGAAGCCTACCTCCAATTTTTAGCATTCTTCCCTTTCCTCCTCACTTGTAAGCTCCAATTGTAGCTTCAAATGCTATAATTAAAACCTACACACATGACTAAAACAAGAAAAGGATCCACAACATCTATGTAGCATAATCTGACATCTCTATTCAATGAATCATCATGGCAATGAAATAGATGATTGTAAACATAACATACCACATATAGGAAAACAAGTTACTCTTTGTAGTAATGGAAATAGAAGAGAGTTTAAAACCATAAATAGAAGGTGCTTTTGTAGATGACTCCCCAAGTTGACTTGTCCTTCTAATGGCTTGATGAGCCCTAAACCAGGTTCAACATTGATTAGCAAAGAAAATCCCTACATTACTAGTGCTTTCGACATCAATTTGCGGGGAGCGGGCTGAAGTCTCACTCGAAGTAGTATGGGGGGATGCAGGAATCAAGTTTCCGCACCCTGAGATAGTTGTGATGTCGTTTCTAACCCTAACCCTTCCTTCGCGCAGACCTATAAGCCCTTTAAGGCTTATCAATGTACTTCTCTTATTCGTCCTTGAAGCCTTCGTGAAAGTCTCTGATCATCCTTCGCGGACCCTAAATAGTCAACTCAGATGCTTACATGCCTCTGTAATTATCCTTACTTATGTGTCGACCCCGATTAACTTAAGTATTGGTTAACTTCAACATGCATTATTATTATCATGGCATAAACAGATATTCTTACTTGCGTCAATATGACAAAGTAAAATACATAGATTTGTGCATCAATATAGCATTAAATCATAAACCCATTATTCAACACAACATAATCGCAAACATACATAAAGAAGTAAAATAACTCATACACAAATATCTCCAAAATAAATCTCTTTATTGATGGTTTAGCTCTCCAGTACAGACTCTAACTTCCCTATGCACACAGCTACAGGGGTCCGCGCACTCAGCTGCAAACTTCTACCCTAGGCCTCTGCGCACTCAGCTGCAGACTTCTACCCTAGGCCTCTATGCACTCAGCTGCAAATCCTCTTCCTACACTAAGATTCTTCGCTCTTAGCTATCACAGACCTACAAACTTACTTAGAACTCTACCAAAAACTTCCTTAGACTCTTCTAAGACTCCCTTTTTATACATTCCCATGGTCGTGGACCAAGGGCGGATCTCATCAAGTCAACACAAGCTATCTAAACTAAGAGAGGAAACCCTTTTTGATTGTTTACATATTCATGCTTCGCGACCACAAAATTCGGAGACTTTACATTCTTTACACAAAACATGGGCCTTTAGCCCCAAAACTTAGGCTTTTAACTCCAAAATCAATCCCAAGGGACCCATTCCCAATAGGCCCCCAACACCAATATGGTGACTCGCCTAGAGTCACTCGGTCAGTGTGGAGATCTTGTCACGAAGACCTCCTAGCTCCACCTATACGACTGTAACCTCGACGGTACACTGTGTTGCCACCTTAACCTGCTCAACGAACTGCTCCGTCACTAGTTCTGCATTGTCTACTTGTATTTTATGTTGTGTTGCTTGCAGACTGGCTAATTTCCCCTTGATGGAGGCAATGAGTACATAGGCTTCCTCTAGCTAGGGCCCTAATCTGGCCTTCAATACTGCCTCCTTGCACTGACCTACATCCACCTGTTCCTTTAGTGCCTTTCCTTCCTGCATCTTTGCCAACCTCTACGTGATGGTGACGATGCGCGTTGTCACTTTGAACTCATCATACTTCTGTTGTAGCTCTCGTGCCTCAATTTCCAGTCTTTACAAGTTGGGATCTTCCTGTAATTGATCACTACTTCGAGTGCCTGCTCGAAGAGTGCAGTGCAATCCTTCACAGCATTGTCAATAGATGCAATGACATATTTTATAGCGGTTGCGCGTTTCTCTCTGACATCTGGTGGAGTCGAAGGCTGGCCCCTCAACTCGAGTTTCATGATCTTAAGGTTCAGTTCAAACTAAACCTTAGCCAGCTTTATTCCTGCCTCGTGCATACCTATAGTGAGCTTCTGGATCCTTGCATCGATTGGTGCATCTTCGGGGATGTTCAGCTCTGGAACAGTCTGACATGCCTCATCCACCACAGTTGTTTTGCACTCATTCTTCTCTGTGATCTTCTTAAGAAGATCAATCGCGGATGATTTTTCGATGAACACCTATGCATTGTTCACCTTCTTCTCGTTGATAACATTCAAGGAGCGCTCTTCTCAAGCTCATATTTCTATGATCACACCATCCAGCACAGTGTGAAGGGCTTCACTTGGAAGCGTGGCCAAGTTTAACCCAACTTGCTTGATAGCGCTGACAGTGGCCCTATCAGCCTCTACTTCTGTGGTCAATGCTCCATTTGGTATCACGACAGCTCATGGATCCATTGTATGGACCATCTCTACTTTGTTTGAGGTTCATGGCACCAAACTGCTCAACGTTGTGCTACCCCACCCTACAGTGGTCTGCACTTGAGCAGCCTAGATCTGTAGTCGTGCAGACCCATTTGAATGGTGACCAAGGCCTGTTTCTGTTGTAGCAGTTTCACGGTCGCGTCCCTCACTGTATCACCAATATCATTAAAATCACCCTCTGTCAAGGTGATTGGGTCCAGGGATGATTTGATGGCCTTGAACTTCTTCCGCAACCCTCCTTTCTCCTACTCCCTTGTGTGCTTAACCCGGAATGGAGTAGTCTTCAGGTCCACTCTTCTCTGCTCTGAGCACTCCTCCTCCTCGTCTATCTATGGAGAAGGTGACTTCTGACTCCTATCAGAGTCTGTTCATCCTCTTCCTCCTCCTCTTATGCCTATGTTTTGGCCACATGCTCTGTTGTGGCTTTATCCTGAGCTTCCTTCCTTCGTTTTTCAGCCAATTGCTCCATCTTTAACCTGGCCTCTTCCTTCTTCTACTTCGTAACAAACTTGCTAGTCCCAGCCAATAAGTATGAGGCCTTACGCCACTCTGTGGGCCAACTCTCTAGAACCGCAACAATTGTATCATCTATCACCAAGTATGGAAGATCATATCATTTCTTTGCGGGGTCCTTTCGCACTCTAATGGACACATAGTGGAAGTTCGCCTTGAACTCCACGTACTCGGACAAATTCTCAAAGATAGTCGGTGAAAGATATGACTTGTGGTTGATTGTAGCACAGATGCTTGATTCCATGAGAATCTAGAATATTTTGCTATCCTTGATCCTTTGGGGGTCCTTCGTGGCCCAGAGCGAAGTGAACTTCGCTGCTTCTGGCAGCTCTGGTGCAATCAAAGGAAACTGACTATCCTCCGACAAGTCCCACACAACCAATACAATCAACAACAACAACCATGCATAGTGGAAATTTTTTCTTTGATCTTGTGCTTCTTTGTAGTTTGCAAGGAACTCGTTGTAGAGGTAGCACACCTAGTTAAATTGTACGCCATCCACACACTGGGTTGCTAAAGATACCACCGGTGTCAGCACTTCATCTGCACGACACTTCCTCATAATTTTCCCTGCCAAAATGTGAGTGGCTACTTTAACCACAAGGTCGATTATGCTGGAGATGGAGTAGTCGCACGAATTCTTGGTAAGTTTGAACTTGTCCTTCATTCTTTGACGAGGTTGCGCTCACCTAAATTTTCGTCAAATGCCATGGCCAGATTCATCCTTGAGTGTGGGAGCAAGGCGATCCTGTGGATTAGCATGTCAGTGATTGGTATCGGATCTCCTAACCACAGGCACCCATCATGCACCAAGCATAACAGCTTCTTGATCACTATCAAAGTTATGGCCGCATGGTTGTAATGCGACACCCATAGCAGGTTCAACAATCTTGCCTTCTCCACCACTTTCATCCACTTTCTTGGCTCTAGCACGGTCACACCAGAGTCTTGATAGAAGATGCGGTGCATGAATGTATCTGTCACTAAGTGGGGGAAGCACTTTGTATCTGGTAAATCCCAGTCCTCCAACTTCAAAAGGGGGATCTGCACTAAGATCAATCCTTCAAATGTAATTTTTTCTGGCAGAAACGAGGTGAACAGTGTAATTTTGTTCTCGTCAATGTCCTTTGGTACCTTCGCCTTACCTCGGCATGGAGGGACATATGGTGGCATCTTGGAGATAGAGTCTTCCCCCTCAACGTCAACTTCTTTTGTCCCCATGTCAACGTCTTCTACACCCACACTGACGTCCTCTACGTCCTCATCAGGTTCCAAGTCTACTACCTTGGCCTTCTCCTGTGCAGTAAGATTTTCTTTCTTCTGGTGTTTCCTTGGTGACTCACGCACCGGTTGTGTTGTTTTTTGTGTATCCTTTTTCGGCTTGGGACCTTCTTTGGGCAGCGTAGGCCTCAGCCTGGGCGACCTTAGCAATTTTGGTACTTTTGCAGGTACCTCTACACTCGCTACCTCTGGGGCGACTCCCTCAGCTGCCATTGCTTCTCCCACACTCGCAGTCTCCACAGGTGTCGACATAATGCCAATTAAAAGCTCCTGAGTTTCCTTCAGCAACTTCTCAAACACTGAACTCGCTACCAAAGCCTCAAAATAATCAAGGTTCATGCGTGCCTGATAGCTCAACACCTCAATTCTCAAAATGCCAAGTGTTTTTCATTAGTCAGTCATCTGTAATTTATAGGAAATTTTGAATTTGAGTATATGACCGTTCCCCCCAAAATTGGTTCATAAATGCTAGAGTGGCGGTATATTTTCAAAGATATTGTTCTTATGTTCTGACTTAATTTTCGCCCCCCCACTCCATTTAGCCATTTTCCCACTGTCAAGTCATGAACATTGACCATAACAGTCACTTTCTGGCTTCCCTGTGTGGTCTCTCCTTCAATAGTGTGGCTCCCCTCACGCTTCTGCTGACACTGTGACAATCCTCCATTCCGCGAAGTATCCCAACCGCGCAACTCTATAACCCAGGCAGTGTAGTTTATAATCTCGCGCCTCCTTTCAGCTGCCTAGAGCGCTAAGATTGTGCTTCCATCATGTAGTCATTTGGTCGGATCCCCGATGTATGGCTCCAATTGGCTACCATTCACCCTCCCTGGGAATGGCTCTCCATTCAACTTTACCAACTAAACTGCTCCACCATCGATAATCTCCTTGATGACATAGGGCCCCAGCCAATGTATCTAAAACTTTCCTGGTAATTTATCAAACTTGTTGTCATATAATAACACTAAATAATTTACCTTGAAGGTGTGCAGTTTGATGTGTTGATCATGTCATGCCTTTTCACGTTCCTTTTGAACTTGCTAATGGAATCCAGCCAGAAGCCTATCTTCTTCCAGTTCTGCCAGTTACCCGAGCCTTTACTTCCATGGCTCCGCGATCTGCCATTCCTGTGAATATCACTATGCACAAACTAGGTACAATGTATTCCATTGGCATCACAGATTCAACGTCATAAACCAGCCTGAAAGGTGTTTATCCTGTCAGCTTCTTACAAGTTGTTTTGTAATCCCATAGCACTGCGGGAACGCACACATCCTAGTCATTTCTTCGTGTATTGCAAACCTTCGTCAACATATTCTCCAATGTCTTATTAAACGCTTCTATTGTGTCATTACCCTATGGGTGATATCGTGTGCTCTTCTGATGGTAAACCTGAAATTCCTTCGTCATCACATTAATTGTCTCATTAAGAAAATGCATACCGTGATCACTCATTAAAATGTTTGGACAACCAAACCTTGTTAGCACATAGTCAAAGATGAGTTTTGTTGTTGTTGTGCTTGTACAGTCCTTCACAGGTTGCGCCTCCACCCATCTGGTTAAATACTCAATCATGGTGATGAAGTACCGTGCACCCATCTTCTTTCCTGGAGGTTGAATAGGTCCCACCATGTCAATTGCCCACTTCTCGAAGGGCTGTAATGATATCTGCGGATTCATCAGCAGCTCATCCCTCCGTGATGGTCTGCCAATCCTTTGGCATGCATCACATGCCCTCAATACACTTTTGAATCATTATGCAGTGTCGGCCACCACAACCCAGCACGTAGAATCTTCTACACTATTTCTTTGCCCGCATAATGTCCTCCCATGGCCCCTCCATGAGGCTCAGTGAAGATGTTGTTTCGTTCAAATTCTAGCACATAACACCATAATATTTCATCCGATCCCATTTTATACAAGTGTCATGCAATGATAGAAAAGTCTATTGTGCGCACCACTAATTCCTTCTTTTGTTGAACACTATATCCTTCCGAAGTTATTCCCGTTGTCAGGAAGTGTATAATATCTTCAAAGTGACTGTCTGTGATGCACACCACAAGGAGCTGCACATCAGGTAGTCCTTCCAGATTAGTAGGCTCCTCTCCTGTTTCAATGCGCGACAGATGATCTAGTCCAACATTCAATCGTCCTGGTTTCACAATAACTTCAAAATCATATTCTTGAAACAACAACAGCCATCTTCATATTTTTCCTCCCAACACAGGCTTGTTCACCAAGTACTTCAATGCAGAATGGTCTGTATACATCTTAAAGTGTCCGCCTAGAAAGTAGTGCCTAAAATTCTAGAGCGCGTATACCATGGCCAGACCTTTGTGCTCTGTCATTGAATAATTATTCTCAGCTTTAGATAGCTTCCTACTTGTGAACGCTATGGGATGATCCAAGTCTCCCTCACCAGCCTATGTCAGTACTGCTCCCAGCGCAATACATGACACGTCCAAATGCACATGAAATTCCTTCTTCCAATCTGGGAAGACTAGGATCGGCGCAATGACCATTTTCTCTTTAAGAACATTGAAGCTCTTATGACATTCCTCCTTCCAACAAAATGTAGCATCCTTTTTTAACAGTTTCTCCACTGGAATGGTGATCTGGGCATAACTTTTGATGAACTTTCTATGGTACCTTGTATGCCCCAATGTTGCATGTAGTTGTTTCACACTTCTTGGTGCCTCCAAATTGATTATAATCGTAATCTTCGCAGGGTCTACCATCAAGCCTTGTCTGCATATCACATGACCTAGTAAGATCCCAAACGGGATGTAGAACAAACATTTCTTTAGATTGAGTGCAATCTAGTGCCTCCAACATGTATCTAGCATCAAGCACAGACTTTCTATGTGGAACTTTACCAATCCAAACATTATCCACACTTGTTGGTTCAAAACGCATCGGCCAAAAAATTCTCTCATGTGATTTCTACCAAAAGACTTTGTTTAATTATCCAATCGTCAATGTATACCTCCAGAAATTTGTGAATGAAATCTTTGAACGTTGTGATGACTACGCATGAGAAGATCGTTGGCACATTCTTCAGCCCAAAAGGCATCACAGTATACTAGAAGCATCCCCATTTAGTCGCGAAGGTCATCTTACTCCTATCCTCTGCCGCCATCTTGATCTGATGGTACCCTAAGAACCCATCAGTAAACGAATATGATTCTTGGCCACCAACATTATCCAGCACCTCATCAATGAATGGAATTGGGAAGGGATCATGTACACAGGCATCATTCAACTTCCTGATATATACACATATATGTATCTCATCTTTCTATTTTTTGTCCTAAGCTACCATTAGGCTTACCCAATCAGACTCCTCCACTGGTTCAATGATTCCTTGTCAAAATTGGAAACTAGGGCCAAACTCCATGTAGGTCAACTTATTTATGGCAGCTAATATTTTTATTGGATTCCTCTCATTGAGAGTTGTAGGATTGATCTAAAGATCTTCCAATTCCGATAAGTATTTATGGAGATATGAATTTATTTTGACTATGGAATTATTATCAAGCCAACCAGCAACTTGAGTAGGCTCAGAAGCCCAAAAGACATGCATATTAATCATATACGTTTTTAGTATAAATATAGAGGACTTGAAATCATTTGGAAGACAATTCTCTTTATGTGTGATCTCCTCTCCACATATTGGGTTTTTGGAGAAGGAAAAACACATAGAGGATACGTTGGCATATGTACAAATGATGCCCTAGATCTAAAACGCAGGAGCAATCGTCATGAAGAATTCTATACACAGCAAAGGGAAGGGTCTATCCACACCCACAGAGAAGACTATCCATACAAAGCTACAATAATGGTAATGAAGACGCAATAAGCCCTAGTTGCAGTGGCCGCAGTGAAGCCCTAGCTATTGTAGCCGCAGTGAGGAAACCTCAAACCTAGTTGCAGTATCCTAATACGTTGGTCACTGATCCACAGCAATGGAGACTCCTCACACGCATGCCCTAATCTGCTCCATTGTCACATGGAAGAAGCTGCAATGATATAGGGTAGTCGTAGTCATCAAGGGAACGCTCTCCAGAAGCCCTAATGAACGCAGTCAAGAGAGCACTCATAATATATACACAGTTATGGAAACCCATGCAGTTCATACGCTATCCAAAAGGAATGCAGGTCAATGATAGTGATACGTTGTGTATGAGTTCATAATATACACGCTTAAGTGATATGTTGTGTATGATTTATACGTTGTGTATGTATATGTTGGTCAATGCACAGTGATACACTGTGTATGAAGACTCATATACGCTGGTAAATCCACAGTAATATACACTGGCAAATGAGACATATATATACGTTGGAAAATGAAACATATATACATTGGAAAATGAAAAACATATACGTTGGTAAATGGAGGCTCATGTATGCAAGAAAATCTGCAGTACAACATATATACTCACAGGCAATGGCAAGGTATATATACACAGGCTATGGAAATAAATATCTATATTAGGTGCAGTCATAAGGACATAGTTGTGAGTGATGTATATGGGCAGCATGATATGAGCAGCATGATGCATGATGTATATGGGCAGCATGATATATGAGCGCCATGATGCATAATATATATGAGAAGCATGATGTATGAGATCATGTGCATGGGCAGCACAATGACACATGGAGCATGGACAACGTCATAATGAATGTAATCATAAGCATGGGCAGCTTGATGATGAATGAGATTATGGACATAAAGGGCAACATGAGATCATGGTCATGGGCAGCATGATGATAATCATGATTAGTGAAGCATGGTGCAGTATGCAATGGTGCAGCAAGTGGACCAGATGCAGTACTACGATAGGTGAAGCCATCACCTTGGAGAATCAGTTGAAGCAGAATGTCTTCAACTGATCTCATCGTTATACGAAATGATCTATGCTAGATCTAGATAAGTCAAAGTGTTGACTTCTATTGTAAATGTACTATCTCTCTCTTGCTTTATTTGCTGAACTTTGAAGAACATAAAAGAAGAATTGATCAAGGGTTTCCCCACATTGTGGGGTTTGTCCCTGGCTAGCACCACATCTTGTGTCCTCTTGTCTTGGCTTGTCTTCTGTGATTTATATTTATGTTATATCTGTAGTTTATCTTGTTGATGTGATTGCTAACTGTGAAAATTTAAATAAATTGCTCTAGGATAGAACATACCTAAACTTAACATGGTATCAGAGCTAAGGTGAAGATAATGCCCAAGCAAGTGTGAAAGAGCAATTACCAAAGATAGTTGGGACAGGACAAAAGGATCAATGGGATCATTATCCCTCTTCTCATGCACTAAGGATGAAGTGGAATGGCACAGCGGAATTTTTGATGGCCTACCTAAAGATCACTTCATTGGGAAGTTTGGATCTAAGGGTGGAAGGAAAGGCAGATGTCTTGGTTATAAGAAGGAGTGTCTGAATGACAGAGATGCAGGTCATCAAGGACACGGTCGACTCTTCAAAGAAAGCAAGGAACCCCAGAATCTCTTTTATGTACCTGATCACAAGAAGAACTTGGTGTCCATCTCGGAAATGGAAGTCAAAGGTTTAAGGATGGCACTCATCAATGGAAATGTACGTGTTTGAAAATAGAATTTTCAAAGATGTTTTTGAGTTTAGGGTTTTATCAAGGCAGGAAGTCCACTAAAGGACCATGTCCACTGACACAGGGCACCATAGGTCTATGAGTCAGATGGTTACAGGGATGCTTGAATTCAAAAAGAGCAAGAAGGTACATGTCTGAGATGTACTGAAGGAAAAATTTATAAGGGGACCATTCCCCTCATGCCACAAGTCCACAGGTTTGGAACAACCCGAGGAGTTTGAGATTCATAATTGGGAATCTCATGTATGCAAGTGGTAGAAAGCCCTCTATGGCTTGAAGCAAAACACCCCGGGCATAGTATGAGAGGATCAACAATTGTTTGATGAAGCTGAGATTCACTAGGAGTGAAATCGATACAAACCATCCGAAGGTTGTGAATGACAGACCTCTCATACCAGCACCTATGTTTGACAGGTGCAGACCCTCTCATTCATAGAAGACAGAGGGATTTGGATTCTGAATGTGGAAAGATAAACTGCAATTCTGTGACTACCTCGAGGATCTTAACTTTTAGAAGTTATATGGTAGTGATGTCGGACTAGATTTAGGAAAGTTCTTGGTGAAATTCCGTCGGAACATATGTTTTGTAGTTAGCATGGTAAGCTCATATTTGGTTGAGCCTCACTGGATTGGTGCCAAGAATATTTTGAGATATCTTCGGGGCACAATCTCTCATGGATTAAGATACACTGTCAGAAATATGAAAACTGCATGATTATTCGAATGCTGACTGGGCAGGCAGTGCGGAGGAACACTAGAGCACTTCTCAGTGCTAGTTCTCTTTGAGTTTTTCTTTAATATCATGGATAAGCAAGGAGCAGAAGTCGGTTGTTATAAGTACCACCGAGACCGAATACATAACTACGAGTATGACCTCGTATGAATTTGCATGGTTGTGGAAACTCTTCAGTGAGTACACATGATGAATACCACTGTGATTCTTTGTGACAACCAGAGGTGGGATTCGATTATTGAGGAATCCTGTATTCGATGATTGCTCCAGCAGATAGACATAAGATACTACCTTATCTGGGATATGGTAAGTCGATGAGCAAGGAGGCTCCATCGCATTAAGATGATGTACAGGTCACTACACTTTGACAGAGCCTCGAGGAAAGATCAAATATTTTATTTTCCCGAACGACTTGGAGTTATCAAGAGACCCTTGTACAAGGGTCCTGCATGTTGTATACATTGAGCTCTAGGAGCTCTGGGGGCTTGCGGTTCTTACTGGAGCAACATATGACCAAAGGGTGACTCACCCTCCCCTAGTGGTGCGCACTAGGACAAGATGATTCGCTCTCTTGTGTAGCAGGATGATTAGTTCTCCTATGAGGTCTGGATGACGATTATGTAGCAGGATAATTAGCTCTCATGTGAGGCCTGGATGATGTGTTCTCCATGGCAATTGTGTAGTGGGATGATTAGTTCTCTAGTGAGGACAGGATTGATTAAGTTCTCCTGTCAAGGCATCCTACCCATGCAATCTGGGACTCATGGGAAGTACCTCTCATCTAATCAATGAGCAAGGAAATGAGGATAGGGACCATAGTAGTATTGATGGACACATCGTTATATCTATCGTACTCCTTATGCTAGGATGACCTTCAATGATCAGGGATCAAAGATACTGGTCTGGGACTAGTGGTAGGAGTTGTACCTACTATGATGTTGACTTCAAGTTGGTTGAGACTGGTCTGGGACTAATGGTACATACTCTGAGACTGACTTAGGGTCAATGGAACACTAGTCTGGGACTAGTGAGAGTTGTACCTACTATGACGCTAACTTCAGGTCGGTTGAGACTGGTCTGGGACCAGTGGTACACACTCTGAGACTGATGATACTAGTTTGGGACCAGTGGTAGGAGTGGTACCCACTATGATGCTGACTTTAGGTTGGTTGAGATTGGTCTGGGACTAGTGGTACGCACTCTGAGACTAACTTCGGGTCATTGGAGAATGGTATGAGACATTCTCGATCAATTCTTCTTCTTCATAATTCAACAGAGCATAGTAGAGCCAGTAGAGTTGAGCAGAGCAGAGAAGAGCCAACAAAGCTAGGAGAGCTGAGAAGAGCCAACAAAGCCAGTAGAGCTAAGCAGAGCTGAGCTAGCAGAGCTAGGAAGAGCTGAGCAGAGCAGAGCAGAGTCAACAGAGCTTAGTAGAGACAACAGAGTTGAGCAAAGCCAGCAGAGCTGAGCAAAGTAGTACAGGATGGCATAGATAGTACAGTAGGACATATGGATCAATGGATGGAGTTCTCCCTAGGGCCAAACTCCATGTGGGTCAACTTATTTATGGTAGCTGATATTTTTATTAGATCCCTCTCATTGAGAGGTGTAGGATTGATCTAAAGATCATCCGATTCTGATAGGTATTTATGGATATATGACTTTATTTTGACTATGGAATTATTATCAAGCCGACCAGCAACTTGAGCAGGCTCGCAAGCCCAAAAGACATGCCTATTCATCATATATGTTTTCAGTATAAATATAGCAGACTTGAAATCATTTGGAAGACAATTCTCTTCATGTGCGATCTCCTCTCCACATCTTGGGTTTTTGAAGAAGGAAAAACACATAGAGGATGTGTTGGCATATGTACAAATGATGCCCTAGATCTAAAACGCAGGATCAACGGTCATGAAGAATTCTATACACAGTAATGGGAAGGGTCTATCCACAGTTGCAGAGAAGGCTATCCATACAAAGCTGCAGTAATGCTAATGAAGACGCAGTAAGCCCTAGCTGCAGTGGTTGCAGTGAAGCCCTAGCTACTGTAGCCACAGTGAGGAAACCTCAAACCTAGCGACAATAGCCTAATATGTTGGTCACTAATCCACAGCAATGGAGACTCCTCATACACATGCCCTAATCTGCTCTATTGTCACATGGAAGAAGCCGCAGTGTTATAGGGTAGCCGCAGTCATCAAGGGAACGCTCTCCAGAAGCCCTAATGAACGCAGTCAAGAGAGCACTCATAATATATATGCACAGTTATGGAAATTCATGCAGTTCATATGCTATCCAGAAGGAACGCAAGTCAATGACAGTGATACACAGTGTATGAGTTCATATACACAATGGAGTGATACGTTGTGTATGTATATGTTGGTCAATGGACAGTGATACGCTGTGTATGAAGACTCATAT